>JAZHYW010004802.1:0-78487 GCA_037355805.1 Ixodes ricinus
TGTTGGGTAAAGTACAACTAAAAGGTACTTCAAGTAAAGTACAAAGTAAATGAGACGTGATGTACTTCAAGTAAAGTAGTAAGTACACTGGGTGCAATGTACTTGAAGTAAAGTACTATAAATACAATGTACTTTCAAAGTAAAGTACAAGTATTTTAACACAATCTTTCATGATGCCCTTTCATTCCCCTATACAGTGATTTTTTAACTGGTATGCATTGCCCAGGGGTAATCAGGGGTGCATGACCTATTTTCAAAAACAGCGGCGAATATTTGATAAAGCCAAATGGCCATAGAGTAGTTATTCTCAGGAATAGAGCCAAATTCAGAAGTCCCGCTTCTGAATTTGGCGCCGCTTGCACTAGTTTGTTGCACCCAAGGGGGTTAAATGTACTAGGAGAGAGCATGACATCAGCCCCGTAGCTTCCGCAAGCAATCCTCTCATAGAGGAGTGTCCTCTCCTTAATGAAAAAAAAACAAAACAGTGAGTGTGCAAGCGAGCTGGTGATAATTAATCATAATGTGACACCTGAGATTGGGGTGCGAAAAAATTAAGGAACTTTCAAGTCGAAGGAAAAGAAAAAGAGAATGTCTCAAAACATTGTGGCGTTCTCTGTTGTCTTTTTCTTCGACTTGAAAGTTTAATTTTTCCGCACCACAGTCTCAGGTGCTACATTATAATTAATTTTGCTCTCCTAATATTTTAAACCTCTTCGCTTGCGCTGACCTACCGAGAAGTAGCGAGAGTTCAAAAAGCTACGGGAAAGCCGCCCCCAGAACAAACAGAGCGATGCATCGTCTGCTCACGTTTCTGGTGAGAGTAGAATATCTCTCCCAGTATTTCTTCGAAGTTGACAAGGCATCATTTCGTGATACAAATTTAACAAAACCAAATTTGGGGAATGTACTTTGAAGTCGGGAATTGTACTTTCCTCGGAAAGTACCAGAAAAAAATACTTTAAGTAAAGTACAAGTACATACTCAGAGAATGTACTTCAAGTAAAGTACAAGTTTCCTAAACCTACTTGAAGTAGTACTTTAAGTACAATGTACTTAAAGTACTTCCCAACACTGCTTATAGCTTGATTCGTCTTTTCAACTCTTTAGTAAGGTCGCGACTTGAATTTTGCGTACGTGAGATGGCATTCGCTCTCGAAAACCACAAGCCATAGATACTAAACACACGTTCAGAAAAAGTAATTCGTATGGTTTATGACAAGGATATTTAGAGCAGCATATTTATTATGACTTGGATATCTGCTAGAAAAATATTCTCTTTCACTTTTATCCAAGAGAGACGCGTGCCATAGTTTTTCCACATAAGCTTAGATGGAAATTGCTCTGTTGGCTCGCCTCAGGTCCCTGTAAGGTTAATTGTCGTGTCAATTTTCGCTTGACCAGGTATTTAACTACTTCTTCTCGTTCACCATGCAACCTCTTCTTCTTTTCTCAAATCCAGTCATTATAACAGTGTCAGCAATCTAGACATCTGGGCATCGGCAACCGAGTTCCACCGCCTGGGAAAAATTTCGCTCTTTCCGAACTATATTCTAATATATGTTTTCCACTTATTTTTCTATTACCGTACCTTGAGTGTGATCATGTATATTGTTTCTTACTTATAGATGTATTTGTGGAAGTGCACCAATCTAAAGACCATTGGGCTGTTTATGGGTACCTTGAACAAAGGTATTATTATTATTGTTATTATTATTATTACTATTATTATTATTATTATTATTATTATTATTATTATTATTATTATTATTATTATTATTATTATTATTATTATTGGAATATAAAAATATCAATATGTCAGAAAGCGATAAGCTACCGTAGATTGACTCAAACGACCTCATTTACGATTTCATATGTCTTATAATTTTTTATATTTAAAGGGACGATTTTCGAAAGTACGAAACGATTTTCGTACTTTTGCACAAATACCGCTTAGAACGAATCCCTGACGTTGATGGACCCGTGAAATACACGTTTGTTTTTCAGCACACGCAATCGAAGTCGCAGAAACAAATTAAAGAAAAACGAGCACCCCCTCAACTCGCAGCCAGAACAAGCGGCCACGCGATCTGGAGCAAATTATATGTCGCCAATGCTGATCATAGCCCCGAGCTGTGGTTAGCAAGGCACAGGACACGCGCTGAGTTCCAGACATTGTTGTGGATCGGCTGTTGTCGTCATTGCAGCAATTGGACACAGGCAACAACCCGAATGCTTCACGAGCTATCGATTATCACGAGCCTAAATCGAGTGCCCACGCAATGTTCAGGTCCAATCTATGAGCCGCTGTCAAAAATCGTCACTTGGGTGTACTGCGATCCCCACGTTACGTCATCAAATTTTGCAAAGGAGAGATTGAATGAAAATGATCGCTTTTGTCCTTGAAATTACACCGCAACAAAGGAGTTTCTTGGCCAGTGGCGTTGCGTGCGAAGTATCCTTGAGTCCCACTAGTGCCAGTTAAAGTAACTGGATCGTGGCAAAGTAGCGCCAAGTTCCACGTGTAGTCGCCATTTTGGCTCATGAAGTTAGCAATTTCTCCTTCACCTCTACCAACCTTGGTGAGCCGATCTAAGTTCGCTGGTGACGGGTAGCTTTCTAAAAACGTTTCTTGTATTGTATACCGACAATTTGCTATTCACGCACCGGCGAAACAGGCGTACATCTTCGTGGAGCCACCACATGCGGTGTCGGTGCTAGGAGACATTGAAAAATTATTTTTCGGTTTTGAAGTACGCAAGAAGAACAACATAATTGTAACAGATCCGTGGAGATGAGCATGATCGATAAGTTGATTGCATACAGAGTGCCAACGACGCGTATATTGGCGAGGGACGCCTTTAGTACGATGATGCTCCATGGTGATATTGGTGCGACAGGGATTAGACCGACCTTCTGGAAGCTTCGAAGATTTGAAGGGGCCGAAATGACGATTGCCATAGCAACGGAGACCGATTAGCCAATCACCATGCGAGGTTTTGGTTGTCTCTATGTTAGTATTTGTTCGTGTTCGGCTAGCGGGCACAGCAGGCAACGGCGCTACTTTCCCAGGATCCAGCGACTTCAGTGCCAGTAGGCTCGTGTAGAGTGAAACAACATTCTGATTGCACATCGTTGCACCGCCCCTTTAATATTACGTGAAATGGAATGCGGGTTAAACCCGTAATAAAGTACGGCCGAAAAGTACCGCCGTTCCCAAGCTCTTGACCACTCGTCACGCGTTGAAAATGGCATATTATATTTTTTATAGTGACATGACGACTTAATGCGCAAAATATTAGAAGTGCAGAAAATAGGGTGGCTGAACACAATCTCAAAGTTTTCGGGTGCCTGACGACAGCATAGCAGCGAGCGTTGCCATAGTGACCCAACGGAAGACAGAGAGAGCGGATCTAATAAAGGATTTGCGTCTGTCGTAGGCTTCATAAACACGTTCAATCAAATAAGGTACTTAAATACCACTATGCATTAATGGAATTTCATTACCACTGAGTTTTTAGCTGGGACTGCTCGGCGACACCCAGCTTCGAAGGGAACCAGTTGCTTTGCCTTGTTAGCAACGGGTTTGCTTCTTCGCTACATCGCATTGATGTGTGTCAGATTTTCGCCAGACCAAGCAGTCATTGGCTTTTGATACATCCGAAGGTTACGCCATGAGTATTCAAGTAAAGAAGTCATTCTTTCTTCACAATGGCCGCTATTGTGAATTCAGCGAGCAAATCATGTACAAAATAACCCCCCCACCCCCCCCCCCCCCACACACACAAAAACTTTGTGTTTTTTTGTTTTTGTTTTTCGCATAAAAACTACGCATTGTCGGATGGTCAGTCTCTGCCCAAATGTAACGCTTTCGGCTCGAACCAGCCGGAGAATTTTCAGAACAAACTGGTTTTTTATTCAATATTTATAAGCAATGTTCGGAAATATTTAATGTAAAATGGCGGCTGACGATGCACACGAATACATGGGAATGAATGGCGTCAACCACCGTGAACGGGCCCTGTTTGGCTATTGAATATTTCGGAAACTGGCTTATAATTTTTGAAGAAGATAACGCCTTGTTCGGGCAGAAACTAAGCGTTCAGCAAAAGCTTAATTTATTTTTGGCTTGATAAAAAAAATGTAGTGGTTTTTTTTTTTGGTGTCCCACCGAAATACATTATATTTTTTGATAGGACAAGCTGAATATAATTTTATAGTCTTGATTATCGCGATGAAATTGAAAAAAAAAAAGTAAACTAAACGCGTTTTCAATCGATCATTTACCCGCACATAAAAACGTGGAAACACCCAAACCACATTACAAAGGTAGGCGACGTCTGCCTCAGCGCCCTCTGTGGAGGCTGACGTCGCTTCCCGGTGGGACTTCCGTCGCTCTTTCGCGCCTAGCTGGTTTCGGTGTCTCCACCTCCTTGTAGCTTACATCTGGCAGAGTAGCAATGCGGAGCAGAGATTTTTTTGTCAGAATTTTCACAACAGCTATACCAGATTTTTACGACAGGCAACGCACCTATAATTTAAACTTCACCATGGTGAACATTCAAAAAATTAATCAGTGCATGAAAAAAATTGTTTTTATTAATTATCGCTTACACCCCTCGTAACATGGCGTAACCAGACATCTGCCGCTAAAAATAACACTTTCCTGAAGGTGACATTTGTCTATTTCAGGCCCCCTTTTAAATCCTTCTCACTAGTTGGTCAAACATCGTGTTTATGACTGAAGCGAACAAAATGTAGAAAAATGGGCGAGGTGCAGTTAATAAGATGATCACACGCAAGTGCTGTCAGCTTTAGTACGGAGCATCACGCAACGCTTTGGAGCGGAGGTCGGGCGACACAGAGCAACGGCAGCGTAGAACAGTAGTACCGAAACAGCATACAATCTGCACTCAACTCGGGCATGAGAGCATAATCGAAATAACAGGAAGCATGGATCCGAGGAACTTTCCCTTCGGTATCGGTTTTTTTTTTATGCGAATAGCATTCTTTAATGCGAATAGCATTTTAATGCGAATAGCATTCTTTGGCTACTTCAACGCACTTTTCGTCTATGTATCTATCTATCTATCTGGCTATCTAACCTCTTACGCCGCGGGTCGATAAATAAATAAAAAAGACCGGCGCCGGCTGGGATTCGAACTGTTGACCCTTTGATCAGCAGGCAGACGCGCTAACCACACAGAGCTATGAAGGCATTTTGTTTTTTTTCTTTATTGTGAGCTATGAAGGCAGTCATTCAACGCACTCTTAAACGGTTGTTTATATCTTTACCATAGGACGTGCTGCTGCTGTCACAGCTGCTGGTGCGCGCGCGTCCCATGCACGAGGGCTCATTCCGTCCTCGTGAGGCGCGAGCACGGCCGCTAGCTCACCCTCTCCCGCGCTCGGGAGAGGGTGATGTAGCGGCCGTGCTCAGCCTCACGAGAGCGGAATGAGCCCTCGTGCATGGAACGCGCGCGCACCGGTAGCTGTGACAGCGCTGTAAAGCGCGTCCTATGGTAAAGATATAAACAACCGTTTAGAGTACCGTTGGTATGAGACTAGCTGAGACGCCAGAAAGTCTGGTCGGTACCATTTTGAGTGTGTTTGTGCGTATGGCGCGTGCTTTGCTCGCCTTCCTAAGTGACACAAACGCACGTGCTGGGCTGCGGAGATCGTGCGCAGGGCTGCGAAAGTGTCAACAAATTTAGAATCGCCTCGCGAGTGGGCTGGCGTATCTCAGAGTGTGCCGGCCACCTGACGAACGCGCATAACTCCGCACCGTTTGATGCTATTCGCATTAACGTAGATAATCATTCCCAAAGGATGGGTTCTGGCTGATTTTTTTATTTTTTTTGGGGCTGATAAGAGCAAGACGCGAAAACACCGACAGAAACGACTTTGGGAAGGGAGCAGCGGCCAACACCTTCCCCACTCTCGCGAGTGACACACCTGCCTCGTTCCTCTGTCGGTCAGTCCGACCAGAAGCCGAGGTTAATCTCCCCTCCAGCGGCGGTCCTACGGGAGAGGAGAGGGTTATCCATAACGAAAGAGCGGCGCGTGGATGGACACCAGACCGCACAGGACCTCTCATTAGCCCCAAGGCGACGTCGGTGGCAGGAACTCCAACCTTCTCCGAAACGCAAAAAAAGAAAGAATAGAAAAGAAAATGTGTATGTGTGTGTGTGTGTGGGGGGGGGGGTTAAGGAGCAGGGAGACGGAGGTGGGGGGGGGGAGTGAACAAGCCCTTATCACCTATCTTGACCCCCTCCTCCTTTCCCTACAGTCTCTCTCCTCCTCTTCCCCTAAATGAAAACGATCGGGCCCCGGCCAACCAGCGTTCGCCAGAAACGATCGATCAGCCTCGAGCGCATTGATTGTTCAGCCTGCCTCTTCTTTTCCTCCGAGTAGCTCTCTTACCTTCGTTCGCGCTCACGTCCTCCTCCTCGGCCTTCCTCTTCTTTCTTTGGCTTCACGGCATGCTTCGTTCGTTCTTTTTGTTGTTGTGTTCGTTTTAGTTTGTTTCTTATCTGGCTCCATCTGACACGTGACGTTCCTTAGACAACTCCAATTGGAGTTATATTTTGTTTTTTGTCTGCTTGTTTGACGTATGCGTAAGCCGGTGGTGGTGGCTTGCACATTTGCGTTCGAATGTGCTCGTGTGCTTTGCATTTTCGTCTAACCGCTTAAAACACTGGCACACTGGCGCCATCTTTTCGGGTAGCCACTAGCAAGTTCATATTCATCTACGTATATATATATATATATATATACATATAACTTGTGTACGCATGTGTAGTGTGCGCGTTACGTGCGCGGACAATTTTAAACCACAACGTATAGCTGCCTTCCCATCCTGACATTGTCATGATTTCTCGTTCAGAATTCTCCAGGCCATAGGGAGTATTCATTAGCCGCAATAGCAGCGCGCGTACCTGCTGATTGCGCGCTGACAGCGGGCTTTCACCATGTTCCGGTTCTCGCCGTTGAAACTGCGTGTCTAGGCAGAGGACTACTAGTTGATTTACCTATGGCTCTTGCTAATGACCACATGTGAACTCTTCCCATAGAAGCCAGGCAAACGGCAGAGGTCATGGCTTATAGAGGCTAAACAGCCGTACACGTGTATACCACCGCTCGTACAAGTGAGGTACCCCGTGAAAAACACCGCATGTTAATCCTTTTCCCAACTCGACACGTTTTGCTGCGAAATGCTGCTCCTTTAACTGGGGTGAATCCACGAGTGCTTTTCTACCTCAAGGCCACTGTTTGACGCACAATACCTCATCGTTAACTGGGCACGTTTATTTATAGTTGTTTGATTTGTGAGTGCGCTTGCTTATGTTATCGACGGCCATCTCATCTTTTATCGCGCTGCATGCATTCAGAAATCGGAACATATGTTCCCTCTTAGTTTTTGTATTGCTAATATCCTGCCAAAGTTTTTTTTTTATTGTTTGTATTACTACTTCTTCTTCGTCGTAAAGGTTCCATTGGCTTTGCTACTTGTGAAAAAAGTGCATCATACATATTGGAAATTGTGCGTGGAAGACAAACTTAACCCGCACTGATGATACCAGAAAGTTTAAAGCAAAGATAGCGAAAAATTAAAATGGCATATTTCGGGACGATAAGCAGAAATAGAATTCCGTTTTGGAATCGTTTTCTCACTCAAAATGAGTCGCTTGATTTAAATATAGCGCTAACTTTTTTTTTGTTTTTCGGGGAATATTTAGTTTGTGACATATAAGGTGGGGCAGTAAGGACTAACACATTTGGCACGCCTTGACAAAAGTTCGAATTCCGAACGTACGCTCCTGAAATTGGGCACGCTGAACGTAGTTTGGCCAAAAGTTGTATGTCTATTTTTCTTAGAGCTCAATTGTGAGATAGTGAAATATAAAAATTAAAGAAATATAGGAGGTCGTCCATTTCCTTATGACAAGATTGTTTGTCGTCTGCACACTGGTTTATGAGCTCGCTCCCGGGTGGCTTGCTGAACGCAAAAAAAACGATAAAAACCAATAGCTGAGGCTGGCGATGAGCAAGATAATTGTGATAATTAATACTTTTAACGAAATATACGAACAATGACCACCTGAGAGCAAGCTCAAAAACCAGTGTGCAGACAACGAACATCCAATATTGGGGAGCATACGAAATGCACAGCCTCCGTTTTTGCTGTATTTTTAATATTTTACCACCTCTGAAACAAAAAATGAAAGAAAACATAAAACTTCCTTTGAAACTACGTTCGAGCGCGCAATTTCAAGTATGTACGATAGGAATTCGAATTTTGCAAGGCGCGCCAAATGTGTTAGACCTTACCGCCGCACCCTGTACTTGTTGTGGAAACACTTTTTTTTTTTTAGAAAGAAAAGGGAGTTTAGTGTTTCTGCGAAGAATTGCAAAACCTTCTTCCATTTTGTGTCCACGTGCCGAAATATCAGAATCGTTCCCGACTGAGTGTCTCACAACGTAAGTATTTAAATATATTTTTTTTTCTGTATGTGTGGGGTTGGGGGGGGGGGGAGTTCTTTTTCTAACCTCACTTAACGAAATATATATTTATTGTATTTTTATAGAGAGAGTTAAGTGTTATTTTAAGAAAGAGTAAAGGTAAAATCGCAAACTTCCTGTGCTGAAACGTACACGCCTCCCGCGACGATGACGGCTGCCCGCGACGTTTTAATAATCCTTCACGCGTTCGCTAAACCAGGTTTAACCACCTCAAAAAACGCATATCTCTCTATACTATCACAGACACCTTAAGAAACGCGGGTGCGGTGAATCCCGAGTATCTTATATTACCAACGATGATCCTGCATTTGCCGATTCTAATGCCGATGAGCGAACCGCGAAGCAACAAGCGTGAACATATTGTTAAGTCCAGGTCCTGCGTTTCTGAGGCCGTCAGCCACTAGACAGAGCATTCCTGATTTCGAAAATAATAATTATGACGCCCGCTTCGATGTTTCCGGGCGAACACTCCTAATCTGCAGAGTGGTATATTTAACTGGTGTATATACCTTGTCACATTATACGCACGAGAAGTATAAAACTTTACTATACGGTTTCTTACCTAGTATTGTTTTTGCTTTTTTTGCGCCGTCGAAGACGTAGCGTTATGTTTACCGGTTCGTCCGGTTTTCGGTTTCACACCGAAACCGAAACCGAAATCACATCGTACAACCGACGACGGATTTCTCCGCAGACGTGATGACAAAATTATCCGCGGTCACGCCTCTGAGCTTGTACTAAGCCTGTCTGCTTTACACACACAAATATGTACGCTTCGAACATGACTGCAGGCAGCTCTTGTGTGACCCATGTGACAGGACTGTCACACAAGGAAGAAACACGCCTCAGACAATAGGGAATTTTAGGGAACCGCTTTGGCACATCGGATACGGTATGTATGGGCCCATTCCTGTACGAACTGCGCATGTGCGAGTGTTCTACGGTAGCGCATGCGCAGTTCGCACCGCATGGAGGTCCCATCGTAACGTATCGGATGTGCAAAAACGGTTCCCTAAACTCCCTAATGTCCGCAGACTCTGTCTATTATGAAATAACAGTGGTGTGACTGCGGTTTTACGATGTCGCTTTTCAATACGCCACGTTGCGGTTTTTGAAAATATTAAATTTTGTATCTTTTTTTACCTTGGGCGGTTGCTTTGAGAAGACGAATTCGAATATTTAAATAGCATAAATCGAATTCTTATTGGGTACTCGAATATTCGAAATCGAATAGCTCAATCCGAATAGTGGTGTATTCGAATACTTTAGAGTCTAATTCAAATAGAAACTCGGAATATTTTTAGTCGAATGTGTAACACCGATTATTAGGAATTCGAATGTGTCGGTCTAACCAAGATATTACGCACTAAAACAGTTCATTCTAAATCGACCGATCCAAAATTTCGGTATATGGAGGGGGGATATTCGGGGACGTCATTTATAGTTGATTGTTGTTGGCACCGTGTGCCCAGAACAACAATGAGCAAACATATATTTTCTGCCAAGAACAGAGATGGGAAGAAGGCACGATTTCAACCAATCAATATCGTTGTTCTTGGCTGATGATAAAAGGAATTTGTAGTCGCCGAGATCTTGAGAGACTCAGATCGTGGCGAATCTTGAGCGCCTTATTATCACTACGTAGCCAATCAGGTTGCGGCATCAACTTACAAGAACGTCGAAGAACCAATCACGACGCAGAAAACGTAAACATATTATGCCACGCCCTATTTTTTTTACGTTGTTGCCAACTGTAATAACAAATTAGAATTAGTGAGAGCGCCGTTCATCACACTCCCCATGCTGCGGACGATGTACTCAAATAATCATCGCAGTTTTTTTTTTTTTTAAATAATATACTTATTTTACGTTCTTTATCGGACTTCATTTGAACTTCTTTTACGACGCTAGGACGTTTTCCGCTTGCGAGCATGCGTGACCGATCCGACATCAACACGGAAACATCCTGAAAGCTAAGTTGGGCCGTTCGACGCTCAACTGCCACGTACTCAGCTGGCTGAGCCAACTTCATCGCGTGTTACAGTGCGACTAATGCAAAACTGAGTACGTTCTTCAACGACGTGCTGTCATATTCCGTATCGAAATACGACTGGGTAAAAGGATTTTTTTTTCTTCGCCTAATTAGTGCGCGGTGTGTTTGTCCTCGGTTATTTTTATCTTGTTTTTCGTGTGACCTAACGGGAAACGTTTATGTAAACAACTAAGTCAAAGTTCGAACTCTCTTTCGTAGTTCTGGTGTCCGAGTCTGTTATTTATTTATTTTTATTCGCAAGATACTGCGAACCCTAATTATGCACCAAGTAGGACTGGATGTAATGGTCATACAAAGCTAGATTACCAGCTATCGGTGCGGTGTTTTATCTGTTTCATTTCATTTCATTTATTTCACCTTAAAGGCCCAGTTAGGGCATTACATAAGGGGGGGGGGCTGTTTATTAACATAAAACAACAAAAAAACGCACTAATGGAGAATAATACTATTTTCTATTAGTGCGTTATAATACCTAATTTTTTTTTGTGATAAGGTATTGTTTTTAAACGTACCACCTTGTGACTGTCAAACGTGCTGAATGACGAATTAAACGACTACAGAGCAGAAACAAATTTGCATAAACATGTATCAGCATCCGTAATTGTTTTTTAATCAGTTTGCTCGCTATTCTTGGACATGTAATTGTTTATTTATTTTTTAATTGGATATTGTCAAATGACACTTTTCTTGCTATAGTAGCCACAGTTTCAGTTATGTTAAACTGGGTTTTGTTTTGTTTTACGTTTGTCTTAAAGAAACTCTCGGTCAACGCGAGAGTTCCTTTTTTAAATATTAGGGACAATTTTATCTCACTGTATGTGTGTCCTAAACCACCGTCTTCTCCAAGATGTCTAATGAACAAAACTTTCTAGATGATTCTCGGTGGCATTCCATTTGCCCTCTCGAGATATGTCGTCTCGTGGTCTTCTCTGATAGGAGCAAACGAGGCATCGAAATTTTTGTCGCATTTTTAATCACACTCAAACATCGCACGCAAAAAAAGAAGAAAAAAAGATACAACATACAGAGGTGTTACGCGAATTCACATTTCACCAAACTGTAGACTTTTCCTGTCGAGTCTTGATCACAGATCTGAGGATCTTCGGTGTGGTGTGATGATCCGAAGGAGCCGATCAATCAGCGGCTTAATCAATCGTGCCCAAGGAATGCGGCGTGGTTGCGCTCTTTTGTCTCTGCGTGATTGGTTTAACCAGTCGTAGAAAACGCATTAAAAAATCGAGCGCCATAGCAATGTACTTTTGCCGCTGTTTCATTGGCTTGATGAGATCGTGGCTTTGCTTGCAGTCGGACGTAGTGTTAAACAAAGTAATATGACTTCAATGACGGCATCTTGACAGAAGGGAAAAAAACGTAAATTAGCAAAATCAGCAACCCTGTCCTCGTCTTTTCTTTAGACATTGTCGTTGGCGTTTATTACCTATGGTGGGATTGGCAGACACCAAGATATATTCTTCACGTTTGCCTTATAATCACGCAAGGTTGACGGATATCGCTTAAATGATAAATAAAAAAGTCAAGTCACGTGTTTTCAACGCCTACTCTGGAACGATTAAAGTATGAACCGCAACGTAAGCGATCTGGCGAGCGACGAGACAAGCGACGGCGATGCTTCTCTAGAAATCCAAAAAATCCAGGCGAAGTGACGAGCGACACTGAGAAATCTCAGTCGCTCGTCGCTGACTCTCGTCGCTGTCACCGTTGCTCGTCTCGTCACTCGCTAAATCGCTTACATGCGGTTCAGCCTTTAAGGTACTAAATGAAAAATAGCCTGACAAAGATCAAGCCCGAACTGCACCTGCTTACCTCAAAGTCGCGCTCACAGGGGAGGAGACACAGTAAAGCAATCGCTTTGTTCCAGTGCAGGAATGATGTCTTTAAATACCTGTATTTCTCGCGGAACTCTTGTTGAGTGTGGTCCTCTGCTCCGGGCATGTTATCAACAGTTGTATTCACCAATTATTATCCAGTTGAATAAATTTCTTAGCTAAATCGTTTGAATGCTGGATCAATATATGTTGTATATATTGTTGTTGTTGTTATTTTTTGCTCTTCTCGCGTAAGTTGTCAACTTTGAAGTCTTCAAATATTTAATATCGTGCTGAATTAAATGATTAGCTAAACTATTTGAGTGCCTGTTTTCATGATTGAAATGAAAATTGTTTTAGTTTAGTTAAATGTTGAGTACGTACATGATGATTAGTTTTGATCCTTTTGTGTGTATATTGAAGGTCAACCAGTATTTCAAACAAACTAATTAAATAAATAAATAAATATTGAATGAATGAATAAACGAAGAAACGAACGAATTGAACTATTGAATGAATGAATCGTATGCACCTTAACGAATAAAATTTTGTATTCTTCGATATCCTTATTTAATATATTTTGAGCGTGACTGAGTACATATCATCAGAAAGCGTTCAAGCAGGTAAATCAGCGGTTCTTGAATTCAAAACCGTTGTACTTTTAATTGCTTACGTGCTGTTGCTGCTTGGTTTGTCGATTGATTTCTAGAGATGTTAGCAAAGGTTCGAAACTCAATTTACCCGGCAACAAAGACAATAAAAGACTTTTCATTTGCGAATACTGCATGGCACAACAATCGAACCAAACGGGCGTTTTAAGACGCTTAAGTCATCAGTTAAATATTTCAGAAAGTTTGAAGGGATCATTTAAGCCGTATAACGATGGCCTGAAAAGAAGAAAGACAAGGATTTTGTCTCGCCGCTTATGTTTCTGATACGATACTTAAGAGGATTAAAGTAATCATCGGGATCACTCGTCTCACCATGACAAAAAGAAAGATATAAAATTCAACTGAGGAAAAAGTATGGGACGAGTCCGCCACAGGCAAACGCGTTGAGTTGCTCCTTAATTGATATGCCGTGGAAGCTCGCGCCGGCCGAGCCAAATTTTTTTGAATGGTCGCCTTTCAAAACGTTACATAACAAAAAAAACACAAATCCAGGCGGCGTAAACGGATTCAGTGACACCGGGTTTGACCCTGGAAAACAAAAGGACCTTTATTTTAAAAAAAAGCCTAAAAAGAAACGAAAAATTCAACTTCCTTCTTGTCTTCTTCTCCTCCGCCCCCCCCCCCCCCCCGCCCGCCCCCAGCGAAACCACAACCCAGGGGTGTATGGAGTCTGAGCAATCGCTATTCAAAATTTTTAAATCTTGTTTTCCTCGTGCATATATTTCTGTTCGTTGCTGTGTTTTTTATCCGTGGTTTCCCCTTGTCCTTTCAACAGCTTTGTTTATGCATGTGCAGGCAGGCAGTCGTTTCCGCGTTTCTTTGTTTTTATCTTGCCGTCTTCCCGCCAACGCGCGAACGACCCAAAAAGGCGTTCGCCTTTTGGATCGTTTTTTTTTTTAGCTTGGCTTTACAGCCTTCTTTTTTATGCTTCGTCTTTCGTTCAACCCCATCACGACGGCTACGGAACGACCTCTTTTCTCCCTCTTTTTCTTTTTTTCCCTTCTTCTCTCCCCATTTTCTCTCCAGATTCAATGGCTTTCCCCAAATTTTTTCCCACGTTCCTTCTTCGTTTCGTGCGTCCTTCCTTTTTTTCTCCTTTTTTTGTCCCGACATATTCCTTCCAGAACCCCGCGTGCCACCAATTCTTTCCTGCTCCTTTTTTTTTTCCTTCATCGCGCACTTTTTGGCGTTTTTTTAGCGTCTTGTCTGCTGCGCTCTTTCGTAGCAGACGGCAAAAACAAAAAGAGAGCAGACGACGCACATACAAAAAAAATGGCCACAGCGGTTTCCCACCGCTGGTTTTTCAAGAGGAAGGACGGGACGGGAGGCCTGCCGAGACGGACCGCTTTCATGTTCCTCTTCTTTATTTTTTCTTATTTTCTTTTGACATCTTTTTTGTTTTTGTTTCTCGTAGATTATCCTTTTTCTTCTCCCATTTTATCACTCTATTTTTGATAAGGTCGTTCCTCTTTTTTTTACCTTTCTCTGCGTCGCAGCTTGCCTTTTTTTTACTTGCTTTCCTTTTAACCCAATCCGAGTTTATCCCGATATACTCCGGTCCTTCCTTCCCGTTTCACCCTCTTTGTTCTATTTTTTTTATTCCTTTTTTTTACATTATCGTTTCTCGCGCGCGTCGCCTGTGTGTGGGTGAAGTTCAGGAGGTGGCCGCGGAGCGGCGCTGCATACCAAGCGCACGTGTCATGTCTCTGGCGATTTTGCTGCTCCTTTGTCGGGAAGGAGGAAAAAAACACGTTTGCGTTATAGGTTCGTTTCGTCTGCGGCGGTAGGAGTTTTCTCTCCCCTCGTATTTTTGGCGGGAATTTGTTCTCGCCGAGGTCGACCGCCTTTTTTTTATTTACTGCTTGCACTTTAGTGCCTTCGTTTTGTGAACACGATTGTTTCTTCGTCTTTTTTATTGCTTCTTCGAAAAAGGGTTTGTCTGTTCATACATAGGCTTGGCGTTTGTATCTACTTTTTGGTCATGCTTAATAAACGGGCGGTTCTTTTTTCTTCTTCTTTTTTTCAAGCATTCAGAGAGAAAATTTGCGGCTACTATGAAACTAAACAAAACACGGATTAACTGCTTTCTATTTTACCGCACCCATCTCTTTATTTCTCTCTCATCCCTAATCGTTCCTGAATTGGCTTCGGCAAGCAAATTGAACGTTTTATTGTCACTGACGTGGCAGACTATAAGCAGACTCACCTGCAAGGTATATGTCTGCTTCAGTACTTTTGCTCGGCACTGATGTGAAAACCACTGCGAAATATGCAGTGACCGTGCAATGGGGGACGTCCTTCTTTAATGAGAACTAAAACGCCCAAATTTTGTGCTGCACGGAGTGTGCTTGGGTATTTTTTATAATACATCTAAACGCCTCAATATAACTGCACTTATCAATTTCGTAACCGGTGCTCTTCTTTTTGTGCAGAAAATTTATGTTTACCCGATAATATACCGAGCACACCCAAAATAATCGAATTAGAATATCTTTATAACGTGGTGCTTTGATATTGCCTGATTCACAGCAGTTTCCTAGGTATGTCCATATCCGTTTTCAAACGACCGCGTTTTCCAACATACAATAAATGTAAAAACCTACTTTTTTTACAAAGTACAACAAAAATAATTTCAGATATAGAACCATTCTCAAAAATGTGTAATTCGCAAATTTGTTTCCAAACAAACATTTGATTTTATATGTATAAAATTAAGCAAGCCAAGTCACCTAAAAAAAAAAAGAAAAGCTCGCTACTTTTATTTAATAAAAAATCAAAATGTCTGATTATGTTCCGCTTGTCCAGTGAATAGTTATCTCTACGCAAGATATAAAAAACTCGCAGGATGTTTTATTTTCATACCTTGCCGTACCAACAGGGTGCAGGTGGCAGCTGAATTTATGCCATAATGCTTCCCATATTAATTTCCAGCCTCGCTTCACTTAGTGCTCGATAGATGGAGTCTAAGAAGGTCTCATTTTCGCCGTCGTTAGGCACGCGATGAGAAAACACTTCCCCTTTCCTTCCCGCTAATACGGCCAATGGAACTTCCCCCTCGCTTTTAATGGATGCTTCCCCACAGCATAACTGAGCGTGTGGGAAAGCTAGCGGCTCAAGAGATTTTTTTTTTCTTTTTTTTTTTTAGTGGGGTTGTTTGGCATGTTGCTGTGGGCTCGTGCTCTTTATGGAACGCTGATCGAGTTTGTTACGACTTGACAGCCATATCAATTCGTACGTAAGCGCCTGTGTTTAAACAATAGGAGTCTGGAGGCATTTGACAACAGCCCTATTGTTTTTATAGTGTAAAAACCTAAAATGCACTTGGCAACTCGCGCGGAATCAATCATTTCATTGTTTCGGAAGTGGAGTGGGGCAATATTACGTTTTTGCCCCCTTCTGCATGTTTTTTTCTATTGTTTTGTTTTAAAGGCGTGCAATGTAGAATATGATAAGTAGAACAGGATACTATTTCTGCTCGAAAAGGTAGATTCAAATCTTCAGATGTAAAATGCCTCCTGATCGCGTGGTTTTGAGCTAGCACCTGTATCGATTGACTCGGGCAAAAAGATGTTGAGAGTATTCTAGCACAAAGAGTCATTCGGAGCTCCATGTCGGTTGAAAGTATGAAACTCGACTTTGTCGCTTGCGTCAACATATTTTTTTCGACAAGCATCCGTTTTTCACAAGGCAGAGAGCTCATTAAGTTTTGAAGGGAGCGAAAATATGGCATGCGAGCTGGTTAGGCATAATCATAATCTGAAAAGAAAAAACCTTGAGAAGGGTAGATATAAAATACCGAACAAGACGCCTTGTCCATTATTAATTGTTTTCCTGTTTCGGGGTTTAGATGATGATGTCACTGCTTACACCTCGCATCTTGAGTTTTTACCGAAACGCACATAGCGGAGCTCTTCACGGAGTCATAGCATCACGTCTTCTCCTTCACCATAAAGGCACCCGTTCACACACATGCGACTTCTTAGGACCGCGTGCCTTGAAAACCCTTGAAATTTCTAATGACGAGATGACACACGATAGGTGTCCCACGGCCACCTATCGGGAAGCCGTGGGACACTTGGCGGTCCTGCATGTTTCTGTTTTTTGGGCGGTGTCCAGTGTCACTTTATAGATGGCGCCAGCGTGCCAGTGTATTCTCTCGTCGTGAGAGATGGTAAGAAGTTTTAAGGCACTCGGTCCGAAGGAGTCGCAAGAAGTGTGCGAACGGCTGCGAGAGTAGAACCCGTCAACTTGGAACGCAGGCGCACAGTAATGGGGCATCGGTAGGCTTGAGGTAAGGCGGGAACGTACAGATTTGCGGCGTACGCATTTGTTCTTGCCCTGAAGGGAGGCAGTTTGGTCATGCCTTAAATAAAGCAGCTTTGTACACGGTCTCGTATATCTTTGGATCTTTCTGGTGATTCGCTGGGTGTAAAGTTAAAAACGATGCCCTTATTTCTTCGCTGGACCATACCATTCGCGTTAGCAAGAAGTGGTGAAATATACTTATTGCGAGACTTTCATTTAACTTCACTGCCGGTGTGCTGGGTTGAAATACAGTTAGAAGATATTACACAATAAGACAGAGCTGTAGGAAGGAAATTCGACAAAGTAAAAGCAATGTCTCAACAAGGAATATTTTACATTTAAAGCATTTGGATTTGTGTCTAAATCTTCCTTTTCTTTTCTTTATTTTTCTGTTTTGTAACGACGGTGATTATTTCCTTTTTTTATTGGGAATTTGAACTCTGCTCAAAATGAAAAGCTTTTGTGGTCTTTGTTAATTCTAGTGTGACCACTTTACACTATCTTTCACAAAGTGAAGGCATAAGCGTTTAAGGAAGAGTATATTTCTAGCGTAATTGTTTTGACTGAATCGCGAAAATTCTTGTAGAACTTAAAACTGCAAAATTATTACCCCTCGTGTTTTCCTATTAAGGTCATAGACACGCTAAAGGAAAAAAAATATTGTAAGCTCGACCCAAGGCATGACATGAGTTGCTCTACCAAACCTTCATGCCCATTTATGTTTTCCGAATGCTTTTTGCAGGGACAGATTCGCACACTTCAAATGTAAAATGAATAAATGAACGTCAACCAGATGGCATGATCTTAAACCGTGCCACCCCCAAATAGAAAGCTTAAGATCTCCTAGTTTTCGCAAGTCTCACGCCTGATCTGTCTTTTTCCACCCGACATACTCCACAGAGTCACGGCCTATCCACAATAATTCCAGCGTAGGAATTCCGCTCCAGCACCCGAAAGAACCTCACACCATCCGACCAAGCAAACCCCTTCCCCTCCTCAGCTTTGCCGTACCCTGAACCCACACTGTTTAGAACGACCAGGGCTACCGCCGTTACTCGGTTCAGCATGATTAATCATTTTCATCAAGGAATGGGTTGCTTCCCCGCACTCCACCACGGCGAAGCACGCAGCAGGGGCAGGCTTGCCTGCCAGGCACGCAAGCGTAGAGGCGAAGCCCCCTTGCGCGAGCCTCCTTTCCCCCGCGTCTCCGGCTTCCCCCTCTAGCTTTGGATCAATACGGGAAAGCAGTCGCGGCGGGGCAGTGAAGAACGCGCAGAGGGGGGAGGGGGGATAGAAAAAGGGGGAAGAAGGGGGGAGCTTGAACTGCACCGCACAACAAGCAAAGCCGCCGGGAGAAGCACGTCTCGCAGGCTGCTGCTCCGAGCCCCCGCCCACTCCTCCCTCGCCTCCCCTGCCCGGGCGAACCAAGCTCTGGGAGCTCTAGAGGCTCCCCCGGCTTTTATAACGCGCCGTAATTCCCCAAAGCGGGAAGAAGAAAGGAGAAGGAATGGGGAAAAGAGGGAGAGGGTGGCGCGGGGAGGGAAGAGAAAGGAGTGCGTTGGGGAGAAAGCGGCGGCGGCGTCGGCGGGCGCAATTTGAGGCGCAGTCTTCTGTTTTGCTGCTTCTGGACTGCTTGTGTTTTTGTCCCCCGGCGCGCGCGCGCTACGCTGCGAGCACACGACGGTGCTGGCAGTGGTGGTGGGTGGGGGAGGCAGGATCGGGTGCTTTCGGTGAGAAGAGGAAAGCCAGCAGAAGCGCCGGAGGAAGGACGTTGAAGACTGTGAAGGCGGAGGGTCGAGCGTGAGGAGGGGGAGGTTTTGAGGCAGCTCGCATCCGTCCGCTCATCTATCAAGATAGCGGTGTAGTCATTCATCATTCCGGTGGAGGGGGGCTCGCTGAAGAGGAGGAATGGCCTCACTCGAAGGGGGAGAGAGAGAGCACAAGGTTTTTCCCCATTCCTCTGGTGATTTGTTTTTTATTTTGATTCTTTTGAGATTGCAAGAGAGAAAGCAGAAGTTGAAGGCGCTCGCGCGGATGGTGGTGGTAGTGGAAAAGAAAGGAAGGGGGGGACGCCTGCGTTCTCGTCTTCCAATGCTCACTTGGCTGCCAGTACCCGCGGGGTCTTTTCTTTTGTTTCTTGTTCGTCTGCTGCTCTCCCTAACGGTGCTCGGGTTCCTAGGCTGCACTGATCTTGCTTTTGTGTGTGCGCGCGTTTCTAGTCCACGTCTCACGCTACCGACAGTTGTTTCCGTCCACTCGCGTTATTTAGATTTTAGCGCGTGCGTGCAAGCGAGCCTTCGCGACGGCGCATGCGTGTCACCAGCCCCCTCTGTTCTTTTTTTTTTTTCATCCAATACTCGCGGACGTGTGTGCTAGCCACTAATTTATGTCTGTTTGTGACGGGCACAGATTGTTCATACTATTCGCTCGTATTTGTTTGCAAGAAAGGGCTGCTTATAATCGATGTTTCTGTTGACGCCTCTGTCGATGACAGTTGCATTTGGAAAATCTATAGAGCTCTCGATTGTTCGGCGTTGGGGGGAAAAAGTGAAGAGACCTAATTGCGAATAAATGGAAATGCATTTGCATACGACCATCTGCATGCTTAGGGCTAACTGATGATGCTGACAGCCCCTGTGCCTGAACAGGGGGAAAGGGTAAATACGTTCCTTCTGCTTCCGCCTTCGTTACTCACGTTATTTCTATGGCGTTTCGTCCAGTTTTCGGCGTCACCGGGAACGCTTGTTTGTCGGCAACCAGTGAGTATTCTCTCATCGCCATGCGCCACTTCGTCCTTTAAATCTTGAGCTACACTTTGAATAGCCTCAAATTTTTGCTGAGGACTAACTACGTCTCTGAATCTGGCTCCTGTTGCCTTCACACAGACGTAGATCTTTTCTGTATTTGAAGGAAAACCTGCACAAACTGCTTAATATTGAACTGGGTAGAATCGTTCAACCATCCGTTAGTGATCGGCTCGTTTATGATGTTGAGCGAGAGGTGCTGCCAAAAGGACTGGCCTTTTTTGACTCTCGCGCGTTCTTTCTGTAAAAGCTATTAGATGCCTGGATTAATCCAGCAAGACCGACCGCCACCACCAAATCTGTGTTACGCTTTTAGATGTGAAGCCTAACTAATTTGTCGTCTCTAAGGAGCAGACTTCAGGCTTCGCGTTGTCTTGATGTGCTTGTATCATTGCTGTCATCTCTTTAGTCTTTATTTCCGCTTGTTCAATTTGCCAACTACTGTTTCACTGGTTAACGCAGGCCGCTTTAGAATGAACTTTATGTATTTTTTCAATGTACTTCACTCGTGTTCCTCTGTCCCACTTCGAGATTTGCGCAATGCAGACATTTATTACAACCATGTGGCGTGAAGTTAAGTTTGACTGTTTCACCCACGCAGGGTCATTTGCTAAAACAATGCGCGCTTAACCAGCAAGTCAATAGCTTTCTTTCAACGAGCACACTTGTTTCAAATGACATCCCTTCATGCATGCGAGGAATATGTTGGAAACTGTGGATGGTGTGTATGTGTTAAATGAGTCGAGTTCTGTGCATCCCTGATAGTGGCTACCTGTACTAATTAAAGTAATTTCCCTTATATTTGTCACCCTTTTAATGGTATTCGAACCATCATTAGTTAACACTAGTACTACTACTGTTTTCGAAACAGAATCTACTACTACTGAATTGCCTCAGGGTGTTGCCAGTGCTTCATATTGTAAGTAAAATTAAATGCAATGATTGGTCGACAGCCGTTGATTCGCAGCTTTTGGGAGCAGGAGTACCACGTCACTGGAGTGTTTAACCAATCCTGCTTAACGCCTCGCTTCTGTAATAATGTCACGGCCTCTGACTACAGATACTTTAGCTGTACGGGACATTGCGCGCCTTTTCGTTTGATTTGTTTGTTTGCGATTTTTTTCTTGTTTGTTTGCTTTTTGCCAGCGTATGAAATAGAAATAAGTACAGTCTGGTGTGACAGATGCTAAACCTACTAACTTAGAGGGTGCAACGCAGTTGTGAAATTGATACGTAAATAAAGAAACCCAGCCGGGGCGCATCATGTAATTTCTCTATCTAGTATTGATTCCTTTTGTTGGGTGATTAACTTTATGCGGAGCGCAAGTTCGTCTGCTTCATGCACAGGGGTTGGTATGATGTCAGAACGCCGAGTTCTGATTGGCTGATTGAAAAAGTAGTGGGTAGACCGCAAGGCATCTAGCATTGAGGTCTACAAACAGTCTTTTCAATCATAGCCAATCAGAGCTCGGCGTCGTTCTGACGTCACCGCAACTCCTTCGCAAGAAGCAGACGACTGGCTCTCCGCATACGTTTGTAGAGATCTAAAGTTAATAGAAAAGTGGAGAAATAAGGAGGAAACAGGAGGGGAAAATAAGTAAGAACAAATAAAAAGAAGGCGGGTGCGAGTGGAAGCCAGTAAAAACAATTAATTAGAATCCAACGAGTGACATTACACAGAAGGTAGATAGAAGCAATGAGAGATAGAATGCGAATGGGAAAACTAGCAAACGCGTCTCTTTTTCTTATAACTTTTCTCACTATAAAAAAAAACTCTATCGACAAAATTATCTAACAGTTTAGCGCGAAAAAAAACTCATTGTTTTGCTTCATGTGAAAGTGATGTGGCTAAGTTGATATCTAGTGAGCTTTCTTTACCAGAAGGTGAGACGATAAGGACTAAGATAACTAAGGTACAGAGTGTGTCAACAGATCATACGGGGCAACAAGAAAAAGAGAGAGCTAGTAGAGAAAGGCTGCAACTCAGAACTTAACGACAAGGAAAGTGAGAGAAGGTGATAAGATCCAGTACCTTCTATATGGCGAGGTCTTAGCGCTGAGCTTTCTGCGTCACTAGAGAAGGCCCACGCAGCGTGAGCGTTCGGCTTTGACTCGTGTTCCCACTGATCGCACACGAGTTTTAAAAAAACGCAGCACCCGTGCTCAATTTGGGCCCTACTGATGGCCTTCTATAGTGACGCAAAAAACTCGGCACTGCGGCTCTGTTATTAGGGAGGTATTTTGGAAGACGAAGAGTATTAAGAGACAGACGGCAAGAAAATAAAAGTGGATAGTTTGGCAGTCACAGTAAAGAAAGGAAAGAGTTGAGAGAGAGAGCACAAAGTTTGAAAGGAAGTTAGGTGCAGTCTTGTACGCGTTACTAAAAAAGATACTTGATTACGGTTACAATTACTCTCGGTTAAAACGCGTTCAATTCTTTCACTTGATTACCTCAAAGAAAAAGTAATTGAGCATGACTTAAAAAAATGAAAGACGTTTACAAATCTTTTTAAGCGAAATTGGAGCGCAGCTCTTGAGAAGGAGGAGGGAGGGTCCTCCTTCATATCCTCTCCTCCTCCTCCTTCCCCTCCTCCTCCGTACCCTCCCCTCTCCTCCTTCGTACCCTTCCCCACAGTTTCCCCGGTAACTTTAGCGAGGAAATAAATTGCTGTTGAGGCCGCGTGACGTCAATTTTCCCGTTAAATCTAGCGGAGAAACTGAATTTGTTCAAAGGTGACGTGACTCCAAGTCATGACGTCATTTTCCCCTAAATTTAGCAGGGAATTGAATTGGCGTTGAGGACACGTGTCGTCACTTTTCCCGCTAAATTTAGTCCGGTAACGCCGACGGCAACGCCGACGCCGCGAAACCCGAAAGCGGGCGCCTAAGAGCTGCGCTCTAAAAGTGAACGGTTACTTTTAGAGCGCAGCTCTTAGGCGCCCGTTTCCGGCTTGTGCGGCGTCGCCGTCACCGTAACCGCGCGGTGCATTATGGGACGTTTCCCATGATGACGTCACACGTGACGTCTGATGTGACGTCACGAGGGTCACCAGTGACGTCGCTCGTGACGTCACCGCGCGTTGCATTATGGGTAAAATTCCCCGCTAAATTTAGCGGAAAAATTTCCACTCTAAATATAGCGAAAAATCTTCCCCGCTAAATTTAGAGGAAAATTGCTCTGCTAAATTTAGCGCAAAAACTTTCCCGCTCAATTTAGTGGGATATATTTTCCCGCTAAATTAAGCTGAAAAGTTTTCCCGCTAAATAAAAATTTTATGCTAAATTTAGCGGGAAATTTTCCCCGAAATGGGAGGGCGAGCAGGAGAGGAGGAGGGGAGGGATTATGAGGAGAGGCGTACTCTGCTCTCTGTACCTTTCCTTCCTCCTCCTCAATAGCTGCGCCTCTAATTCGGCGTGACAGCGGATTGTAAACGTCTTTCACTTTTTTCGTTTGCTTCAGACTTTAAACAGGACATAATTTTCTGCTGATCTGAAAACGGGCCTTTTGAACTCTTCATTATTGAATTTTAATCGGCGAATTACAAGCTGCTCATTTTCTCAATTCATCAATTTCGGTAGATCATTCTCCTGTCGGAAACTGTGTTACTAGAATTTCATGGTAGGAAACTTGTAGAAACAAAAGGCGCCATTAGGAGTGTGAGGTGAAAATATAGCGAGGGCTACAAGTAATTTTAGTACGCCCAAAAATAATCAGATTCCTCTTGCGATTACTCCTAGTTTAAGAAATTACACTATTACGAAATTACTCTGGAGTAATTTAATACAACTAATTTGATTACTTTAATCAGTCCCGTACGAGTCTGGTTAAGTTTAACCCGACACTCAAGAAAAAGCGAAGGGAAAGTGGGGGGAGGAGGATAAAGAGGAAAACTAAGCTTAAAAATAAAAACCAGGGTTATCACGAAACATTTATAAGTCCGAAGATGGCGGATAACAACAGCCTTAAAGAAAATGAGAAAGTGAGAAGATAAGAAGTTGGGAAAAAAACATAGAGAAAGAAAGAGATGGTGTAGTTCTAAGGTCGCAGTCACCCTGCTCGTACATATCATACAAAAGACGCGGTTTACATTGCAGACATGATGCCAGAATTGTCTACGGACACGCCCTAAGCATCTTCGAATCATGTTTACCTCACACATGTGCATGTTTCAAACATATCTGCAGATAGTTCTTTTAATGCGAAAGCATTACCTATCCCATGGAGCGGAGTCGGCTGCGTCTGTAAACACGAAACAACAAAACGCGAAAGAAATGCTTATTCTCCCATTGGCTGAGCGAAACGGCTCTTAGATAGCCATTGGCGGGCCACTTCACGTGAGCGCTCGCTCGGCTGCCGCTCTCGTGTCAGGCGTTGCCCGAGAGGGGGGGGGGGGAGGGGGCTGCGGCCGTTCTGGTCCTCTCGGCGCCGAGCAACATCGCGGCGCCTGAGGCATCTATATCGTCGGCGGCCGCAACCTCGGCAGTAGCGAAACGTAACCGGTCACGCCAGTACATTGCCGACGAACCAAGGGAGCGGAAGAACGACATTCATGCTTTCGCATTCACAACTCATAAGAAGTGGTTAGCTGTCCCTGGATTTTCTTTTATGTTAACTGTGACAGGACCTAGATGCAAAGAAGAAACATGGCTCAACGAGTGCCTGCAGGATGTCTTTTTTACGATGTATTAGCACTAGGACCGCACTTTAAAAGTGAGTAGTTTCAAAGGGGGAACGCTATATTACGTACAAATAGTAATGTTCAAAAATAAAGATAAAGAGAAATTATTAGAAAATATCAGACGTAACTCGAGATCAAGGAAGGAAGAGAGATATGAGGAAATCGATAATTACGTGAACTTCTTTTTCTTTTTTCGCGTACGTCGCGGAACGCAGTATGTACGTTGTTGACCGTAACCGCCGAGCTTCGTCGTCCAACGCGCGGAAGATGATCACGTTCGTGGCAATTAGTTTACGGGCTTCTCCTATCACTGGGGTTTCACTTCTCTCTCTATCTATCTCTCTCTCTCTCTCCTTTCTCTTACTTTCTTTCTCTTTCTTTCTTTATAACCATCACTCTAGCGAGTGTGACTTTAAAAACAAGCTTCGAGTAACACCCCTCCCTCGAAACAACAACAAAAAATACAAGCGCGTCCCAATTGCGCCGGATTTATTTCACCCGGCTTGCAGTACGGCTTAGCTTTGAGTTTTGCGGGGAAAGGCTATCGCAAGATGGCTATGGCTTCGGCTCTTCCCGGTGGCACGTTGCAGCCCTGCATTTGTTTACGTTTTCTTTTTTCTTTTTTGAACTGGCTTTTAGCGCCAAAGCTCGTTAATTACGAATCCGACGTGCTCGGAACGCGAACTCCATGCTCACTCCGGGAAACGAGCGCGCGAGCTTCTCTCTCCGACTTCTCACAAAATGGCGCACGCGCTGCGGTTGTTGTTGTTTTTACTAAGTCATATTGATGCTACAGTCCTGACATATCTAAACAGACGCGAGCTCGGAGGTTGGAGATGATACGGTAGAACCGTAGACCTTTTCGCTAAAGTGATTCGAGCACCGAGTATCATGGTTGCTTTCTAGTACACGTGCAACACTACCTAAATAGAAGGAAGCAGTTGTGCTGGATTATACGCGTCTCTTGTAGATGACCTACAAGACAGGCGCCAGTTTCCCGTGGTCATAGAAAGAATTAACCTATTTTTAATGCCTTACAAGTGGGTATCGCCAATTTGCAACAACGGCGAAAGGGAAAGCGTTGTCAACTTCAAACGTTGTGGGTGGTGTTGTTTATTTTTAACTAAATGAGGCCAAATAAATCAATGTGTTTTTTTGTTTGTTTTTTGTCATGAATCTTAAAATTCCAACAAACTACAATTTAAGATGTAGTCGCTAGGCAAGTTTTCAAAAACTTGCATATCTCATTCCCGGTGTCTGAAAGACGCTCTATCATAGCTGAATTGGCTCAAACTACCAGCTTATTCCGGACATAAAAAATCTTACAAAAATATATTACCGTGATATCTCATGATCTACAGTTGGTACTTGTTCTTGTTTGTCTACGCGCATTGTTCAGCATCTGTCCAATATATGTCCCCATTGATCCTCGTGAGTAATTATTTTGTGTTGTTATTCTTTTTTTCTGCTGAGTACTGTAACCAGGTGCCAGAGCCCCGTCAGAAGACATGTTTGTCTTCTTTTGCTCTTGCCCTTCCGACTTTTTTTTAAATTTGAATTAAAGAATATAATAAAACGGTTTCCAATGCTGAAATAGGGGGCGGCGATTATTTTGATGCCTGACAAGAGGGAATTGATAAGCTCCGACGTTGTACGAAAGAGTGCTGCCTGGTTCCAACGTCATGAAAAAGAGTGGAGCCGGTTTTCAGCGTAATTGGGGAGGCTGTTGCCAGTTTACAATGACGTAGAAGAGGGCATTGTTTCAAACATAGTTTATGATGATGTTGCCGTTTTCCAACGTCTTTGGAGGGGTTTTTAAGAGTTTTAAAATACAGGAGAGGCTATTACCGGTTTCAGTGGCATAGACAAAGGTGCTGCAAGTTGATTTATGTTATAAAAGCTAGTGTACTGACCTTTAGTTCCTTGGGAAAGATTGCTGCGGAATCAAAATGCCTATGCATTTTAGTCAAGGCTTGGTCATGTTTCTCTACCATACCTTGTCTGTCAGATATTTTTTTTATTAAATTAAGTGACACACAGTAGCCAACAATATCGTAGACATGCGCCAAAGAAAGAATTGGACTACAAGTTGACGTAAACACTGGAGTCAACGCACATTATGTGCCAGCGCCAGTGTTTACGTCAACTTCTTGTCCCTGTCTTTTATTAGCGCTTGGCTACTATCATGAACCAACTGGCCCAAATTGCCACATTAGCCAAATATAGTTTGTTTTTTATGTGTATAATACGTGCATAAGATAGGGCTCATTCTCTTGAACCAAATAAAATTGAAAAGTACACTGATGAAACTAATGAATTCAGATTTGTTTTCTCATGTTTTTCTTTATATGCCAATATATGGGCCGTTAGGTGCATATATGTTTTGTTTGTTTACATTGAAGGTTCCCTATACCCTAAAAAGGATGCTGGTAGTTTAAATAACATCCGAGAAGGTTTTCTTCGCTTCTAATATCATGGAAAAAGTTGCCAGTTTAAATTCCGATTGAGAAGATCTTACTAAAGACTCGGACGGTTTTTCTTTTATGTTCAAAATGTTGTTGACCGACATTTTTATACCCTCCATAGGATGCCATTCCCAATACAGTGGTAGAACAAAGACGGAAATTACACACACAAAAAAAACGGAAAGGCGGGAAGCCTCCAATTTCACACTTAAACAGAACACAACGCGTACTAACGATCGGAAACATAAAGCGTTTGAAAAGTAAGGGCTAAGACGTATACAAGGCATGTGGCCAAACTTTTGGACAAGCTATATTATTGTCACAAAAACGTCAAAAAATTCATCAGTGCATATATGGAAAAAAAAATACCTCGAACCTTTCTTTTTCATGGCTAAAAATGGTCAGCAAGTAAAAAATCTTTTTTTAATTTTGAGAGCGTGAAGAAAAACGAAGTGTACGTTTGGAGACCACATGTAATATATCAAGAAAAAAATCTGCGAATGAACATTATTGATTTCCTTCCCCTCCCGTTTTTTTGCTTTATTTTTCACATGCCGCAAAACGCGTTTATTTTTATAACTCTTTTTAGAAAGCTTGTCGGTTATTAGATCTAACCAGATGAGTTAGAACTGGTTTCTGCAGAGGGAATGGCGTAGTTTTTAATACAACGTTAAACTATTTCAGGTCACGGTTTTATCTGACGCGATAACGGGAAACTGGAGTCCATCAAGTATGCCTGAATGTCGCGTATTCAAAACAATAGTGTCATGCAATGGAACAATTCGTCATAGTGGATCTCAGAATGTTCATTGTGGAATGTACGCAAGGGTGCTCGAACCACGTATCTGAAACACGACTGCTGAAGACTCGACTAGGAATAATAGATTATATTCTATGGTAGCTGCATCATCTGTTTGGTTTTTGAGCTTCTCTGACAGAATAGAGCGTGCATACGAAATTTCTACGGAAATTTCTCATTAAGGTTGGAGACTTTTTCTCAAAAATATACATTAATACAAGCATAAGTTTGACGGTCTACAACACAAGTATGCTGAAAAGCTTTATATTTTGTATCAATGCTTCTTCATTTCTGTAATTGGTCTCTTTCTCTCTCTGTGATGTGCACTCTTTTCTTTGTGAGATTTTATATTTGTTTGTTATTGTGGTGTAGAAAGGAAATTGTAAATATGATTGACCTGATCGTTGAATATACGATTGCATAACTACAGGTCTGTACGGTCAAAGTAACTGCGTAAAGTAGTTAATCTGAAAGATGCTGATATTCGCAAAGATACACATGCCACAAGAAACAAACAAACAAACAAACGAAAAGTAAGTTTGTAAGGATACAAAACGATTTGCTGTTTATTGCACTGCAATTCACCGATTAATTTTTTTTTAATCTGTAAAATACCCGGAAGTTTAGGTTTTATATTTTGAATTGTGTATTTTGTTAAGGTTGAACTCACCACACAGGTTGCGATTTTTGTCTAATACCCTTTGCCATTTTTACAATTTCGCACTGGAAACAAAAAACATCAATTTGTAATGGAAGTATAAGACAAAAACAACGAGAAAGAAATTTCACTACTGCTTGAAAAATAAAATGTTTGTATATATTCTTCGCATGCGATCTGCTAATAATATGTACACAAAATTTCGAAAAGATATAATGAAGAAAATACCAATTTCTTTTGCCTTGTGTGTCTCCTTGTTTAGTCCTTATCTGTGTTACAATTTTGGTCGAACTTTGTTAGGTAATTGACTAAGCCAAACTAATTCACATTTTAATTAATCTCGTCGATGAGATTTAAAATATGGCTAATCTAAAGTTTGAAGGAAACAAATATTCAGAGAAGCTAGCCATTAAATGTCGACACAACCCGTGGTGAAATTAAACATAAAATTTCAGGTTCAGACATCACAACAATCGTTGGAACTAAAATAATGTTACTATTTGAAGTAAAATATTACACGCTTACTAATCTGTACCTTGACCAGCTTTGCTACGGAATTTGCAAAACAATGAAAGAGGGTTTTATGATTAGGAACATATTTTATGAAGTGGACATCAGACATCAAAATTCCATCTTTCTCACGCAACTTTGCTTTTAATCATAAAATATTGAGTACACAATGCATATCTGAAAACCAGTTGCCAGTCCTGTGCAATTTTATGTCATTGATACTAGGTCTGGCCTAAGACTACAGAGCAGACGTTCATCGAAAACCTTTTTCGAAAACTGGAAGCTAGTATATTCATCTGCAGTTTTTACAATTCTGATCAAGTGTGGACCAGAAACCACGGTAAAATATATGTGCCTGTGTACAATACTTGTCAATATAACACATCACATTTTAGCAGCAAATTTTAAGGTCAGTGTCATTCTTAGCTCTAAACATTAATCAGTTTCTTCATCCAGTACTATGTGCTTTTTTTAAATAAAACTGCCCCTCGACGTTTACAACTTTCATAGGTCCGTCTCACGACCCCGAGGCTAACCATCTAGCAGAAATATACAAAAACTTCTCTGCACATCTAGCTAGCTCCTTCCTTTACTATTGTTTACGTCCTTCCGTTTTCTACCACGTACTGGAGGGAAGGGGTAGGGGAAGGAGGTGAACTTGGTCTCCCAGCACCACGCTTTATCTCGGCGAACAGCCGCGCCGTGGCGCCTAGTGCGCTATTTCCGTTGATGAACGCCAGGGGGCCCGACGGCACGTCAGAGGGGGGCTGGGGGGGGGTGCAAAAACCCGGGCTTCTAGCGTGTGCAGCAGCGGAAATGGTCCCTTTCCCTCTTGTTCCTCGCCCCCTTTAGGGAAGGAGGTTGCACACTGGAAGCGAGATAAGAAGAGGAGGAGAAGGAGGGGTGAGAGTTGCGTCACGTGGAGAACGCGCCCTTCTTTTCCCTTTCCCCGCTTTTACGCCCAGTCACTCCCTTTCCACCGGCAACCGCTTTAACCCTTTCGGGAAGGGGGTGGGGGGGGGGGGGCAGATCGATGGCAAACCAGACGAACAGAGCAGTGAAGGATAAACCCGAAACGTGGATAGAGAGAAGAAATCCGCCGAATGAAAGCTGGGGAAGGAACGAACGCAGCCGCACGAATGAAAGTAAGACTAGGGAAGGACAGAGAGAAAAAAACGGGCGGAAATGGAAAGGGGCCGCACGGAACGAGCGAATGGGCGGTGATGAAAGAAGAGTCGAACTGAACCCAAGGGAGAAAGAGGGAGAGTAAAGAGATGAACGGGGCCGCTGGGGGAGCAGTTACGAAATGGGTGTGTGAGAAAAAGAGGAAGGAGGGAAAAGGGAGAAATTGGGGAGGAAAAAAAGGGGTGAAACGCGCGCCCTGCCTGCCCGAGGGACTTTTCTGCGGATGTGCGCGGGATGGTAAGAAGGAACGATACGTATAGGGATATGTATAGGAGAGACGCGTGTATCGAGATCTGCGCGTAGGGATATGTATAAGGATATCTATTTGGGGAGATGTAGGGAAGGACGAGAAGACGGAATGAAAAATGTGGCCGAAGGGGGTGTGGGGGAGGGGGGCGTTTTCAGTGCTTCGAATAATTAACGAGGCAACTGGGTTTCTGGTAGGGCGAGACGTTTGAGAAAGGGGAATTAGGGAGAGACGCAGATTGGGGTTGCGTGTATTTTTCACTGTGAGGGGGAAAATCTCGCACTGCGCGTCTGGTGGCTGATTCCTTCATGGGGGGAGAAAGTGGTGACGGGGGAAAAGGGATAGAAGATCTCGATGCCGTCTTGATTTTTTTTCGCAATCGGGGTCTTCGTGATTACGATGTGGCGTGATCCGGACAGGGGTGCTGCGCTGACGGTCATTGGCGATTTTTTGTCCTTGACCAATGATGGTTAAGATGCGAATAGCCTCAATGAATTCCTCAAAGCTAGCGTTACGTGCGTTGCCAACGTGATGCCCATAAACCTTGGGTCGTGTCGTCGGTCGTGGACAGTAGGACAGAACTTGAGCGAATGACAACTGAGTAATATTACTGTATTTCGGTCAAGTGACTTTAGGTGCAGTGGCAATATACCGCAAGAAAAAGAACCTTGCAAGTAACAGGGTAAATTCCCAAACCTTTAGTAAGTCAACGGGGTTACAACACGCAGACTACAAAATACCCGGAAATACGCATGACCAAAAGATATGCGATGGAGTATGAGTCAGAGCCTACTAAAACACATAAAAAGCTTGTTTGACTCTAGAAGAAAAAGAACAGTGAAAATCGACGTGATTTCCTTAAGTCTGCAGTGAAGAGGAAGATTTTAAATGAATTATATCGATTATGTGATATATTTTAGCCACACGTTGTTCAAAGTAACCTGTTCACGTAATCGCCATAAGTGTACGTCAGTCTTGATATGACCCCATGCTTTTCTTTGCTCATCGTTTCGGGCTCATAAATTGCTGGATCAATCAGGTTACTCCAAAATTTGCCCTTGTTTTTAAGAACGCTTCATATTTCTGTGTGTTTCTCTCCACTCTACAGCCGAGACGCTTCTTAAAAACATTCTCACCTTTGTTTCTACTTCAAAGAAGCTTTTGTCTCTGAGCTACTCATCATTAGACATGAAGGTGTGGATTTTATTTGGTTATCTGTTTAAAGTTTCTAAGCTGTGCCGTTTTAATAGCAGTAATTCAAAAAAAATTCTTCAATCCTGTCCAAAAAAAAACATTTATTTTAAAAAATTGCAACAGTTCACCGAGGCGAACGATCTGTTTCAGCATTAGATGCTCCACTAATCAGGCTCTGTTCGTGTTCCGCTTGTTAGGAAATACGTCCACGTCAAAACCCAATTTTAGAGAGAAGCAAAAAAAAAAAGAAGGCTCGTTTTTCGTGAGTCAAGCTATCTATTTCGGATCACATAACGCATTAATAACACTAATTGCTTCCGCCCGACCGCCATGTCTGCCAGTGCTGAGCTAATAGATTTCCTCCAGCTAGGGTTTCAGCACCGTTTTTTGTGATGAGAACCTCTGAAGATTGAGAGTGATAGGTTTGTTAAGTGATTGCTATATATTTTCTTTGGTAATATTTTGATATTATTTGCAATTCTAAAACTTTGGCCAGTTACAAACCATGCTTTCTTGCGCATAAGCCGTACTCTTTTATTACCAAGACCAGCGAACCTACCTTCTTGCAGAGAACGTGGGGGCCAATAAAACCAATGTAAAGATTGTAGGTTAGATGGCGCAAGCTGCCACTCAATACAAGAGATATGGGCTTCACCATCCGTCTCTCCATCCATCTAGAGAATGAATATCAGTGAATGGGAAGGTAAAGAAAACATTTCAACCCCGGACATCGCACACAGCTGCATATATACCTCCCTTTCCCTAATTCCCCCAGAATTAACAAAAAGAGCACCCAGAGGGTGTTTTTAATAGTTTAGCATTAGAACGCTCGTTTTGACGAAAACCCAGTGGTGACTTTCGTTTTGTCAGCGCCGAGGAGAAAGAGAAAAGAGGGGGAGAGGGTGACGCGTCAACCTTTCCCTCTCTCCCTTGCGCTGACAAACTGACAGACACCACCGAATTTTTGTCAAAAAGAGCCCTTTCGTTTGCGTCAAATAAGGTTACACAGCTGGCGCGCAGCCAGAGAAGAGGAGGAGCCGCGGCGCGGTGGAATGCGGGCGTGCTCAGTTGCTGCTCTGCCGTCGCCGGTTGTTCTTCGCTCTGCGTTTCCGCAGTAGCGGTGTGTGGGCTGTGATGTGTGTGGGTAGTTAAAACGATAAATGCGGTTCCCTTTACGAGTGATAAGGATGCGGCTCCTTCCAGGAGTGGTATGAATGTGGTTTTTTTCACGAGTGACATGGATGACCGTATCTAAGAGCGTCGACGTACTCTGACAGGGAGAGTACAGAAAAGGGGTGAAAACAAATTACAGGAAGATGCACTGGTGAATTTTTAAAGAATCAGTTACCATGACCCTTGGGAAACGCCACACATGTCCCCTTTTGGGGAACGCTAACACTAACCACGTAACGAGGCCAAAAGAGGAAGCAAAATATAGAGGAAGCAAAAAAGAGCCAAAAGAGAAAAATGTAAAATTCTGAATACAACTTAGCACTCCTTCTGAGTTGTGAATGAAACAGCATTAATGTCGTTCTTTTTCTCTCTTAGTTTGTCTTTGATGTACTAGCGTGCATGGCCACGTTTCACTACTGTCCAGGTTGGCGCCCGCCGCCGATATAGATGCCTCAGCCAAAATGAAGGGGTCAGCGTTAGCGTTTCTCAGAGGGGAGACTTGTGTGGCACTTCCAAGGGTCATGCTAACACATTCCCTAAGAATCCCCCAGATGGATATTTTTGTATTTTTATTTAACATTTCTGAAAGCAACGTCATACTTGCCCTTTTATGGAATGCGCAAAATTTGATTTTAACGACTACAACAGGTACAACTACGCTGATGCAAACCAAATGATCGAAATTTTCACTCAAGATTATAGCTGCAGTAGTACCGCGTGCAGTCTGTAGTTACTGTGCTTTCTACACTTCGTTACGGTGCCTGAACGAAGCCCAAGCGGATATTGGCACTGATAGCCTTAGTTACGACGAGGCGTGTCCAGCTCAGGTGGCATCAGATTGTCACCTGGAAGTATATCAGAGTGCAGCTTCATTCCATAGGAACTTTATGAAATCAATCATGCACAAGCAACGAATGACGCAATTTTATAACCTTTATTGACTTTTTATTTACGTTTGTGATTACTGCAACATACCCACTCACGCAGTCTTCAGCTCCTCCACAAACTGAAAAAAAACGCGCACCTTGGAACAACTTTTTTAATGATTACTTCCAAAATACTTTTATTTGTCATTTTTTTAAAATAACGGTTCATGTTCTTTTTGCATAATTCATGTAGTGTCATTACTAGCTTAAGTCTCTTGAACATAACTACGAAAAACCTTGATATTAGGCTAAAATAAGGGACAAGTACGCATTTTTTTCTATCTTCTTGTCCAGTTAAGACATCAGTTGTTAGCCAGCGCTTGTCCTGTCACCCATTGCTCTTGCCCTTGTTCTTTCGCTCTGTGAGCTGATTTTTTTTCATTGTGTGTAATTAATTAGCTAACTAGTTTATTTTGCTTCAGCCACCACACACAAAAAAAAGCGCACGACCTCTACTACGATGGTAGAGGCTATGTGGGAAAGAAAAGAAGACGCCCAGTTCAGAGGTGTAGAGTACTAACGAAAATAATCCAATTTACTATAATTAGTAGCGGTTTCACTACATAAATCATTCCTAATTTACGAGTAAATTTCAGTGAATGTAACTGCAATTTAGTTACAACCTTACGAGTAACCCTTCACACGAGTAACGTTTGTGGACCGATCGTCTACACTCTGTGGGTTCGTAGAGTAATTGATTGCACCTCACAGGTTCGTGAGAGTAAACCAGCTAGCTGTATACGAGAACATAGCAGCAACCTTCCATTAGACGAGACTCCTAGAATATCTCTTTCTCAATCACACCGCTCGTGAGAATCGTGCCTGTCTTGATCGTGCGCGACGACTTCTCAGAACGTTCTCGCGTACACAAATATCCGTGACTGCCTATAGAGCGGCGGCCTTCGTTTACACTGTAGTCGTGTCTGGGCGTCCTTTCTAATTCAGGCTTTCTTTCAATTGCTTGCTCGAGTCCGAGTTGGGAGCGCAGCACATATCGTAAATATCGTAAATAATGCGTCGCGACTGAACGAGAAAAGGATACTGACACCTCGGCTTCCCGAAATGAGTGTCAGGTTGATGCGAAGCGGCGTGCATTCGCACCAAGCAACGCGTGCTTCGAAACCCGTGTCATCAATCCGTAGGTCGTTGGCTCGGACTGCCGTGACAGCTACAGATTCAAACGTCTTGAGATCGTAACCCTTACGGAGTCTGTGTTTGCGACGGCGTGAAATTGAAGAAAGGATTTCTTAGAATTTATCTCTGCGCCATTCAAATGCATACTTGTTTACTTTTTTGGAAGGCGTAATTCTTTTTTGGGGGAAAAGATATTTAGTGGATGCCATTCAGCTTTGTTGATGAATGTGATAGGTGCGTAGCACTACAAATCAGCAGCCAACAAAGCAAGAACAGTATTAGCTAGCACCCCGATGTCGCAACGATCAGTTTATTTAGGGCTGGTATTAAAATGCCAGAAAAACCCTAACAAGGTGGTAGGTGGTGGTAATGACATCATTTTAGAGCCAATACCACAAATTCTCGAAAACAAACCTTTTGGGGGTGATACTCCTCAATTGCTTAAGGTAGTAATTGTGGCAAAGCACTGTTACTGTAATGAACAGTTGCGCCGTGACATCACTTAATTAAAATTAGCACTAGCGCTTAATCTTTTGCGAGAAAGCACTTAGTAACATGCTTCATACCTAGTAATTTGGTATGTGTTTGATATCCATGGCATGCTAATTTTCGTATTTTTCTTTTTAATTTTTTTTGTTTACTCGTTCTTTTTTTAGGTCAACATTATGTCAACATTTTTATACCTGTATTTTTTGGGTTGCGTTTTTGTAAAACTTAACTCATACAGCCTTCTTCTTTCTTCGTCCTTCACTACTCTCAGTATTTACAACCTAGATTGAAGCCTTCTTCTTCCTTATTTACAAGAGTTTGAGAGTCCAGAAGGTTAAAACATATCGAAGGCGTGCTCAGCATGTTTAAATTACAAAACATAATTTAAACACAGCATTGCATGTTTAAATACCTCACTGTCTGATTTGCATCGATGCAGCAAGGAAACGCCAAATTTCAGAAAAAACAACTCTTTGTGGTCCTATAAACCTTGACAAAACAAACCATACATTTTTTTTATTCACACTTTTTTTTCAAGTGTTTTCTGATTATTTGAGAAAAAGTGACAGGCGTTTACCGTAGTCTTGTTGTAGCAGTGTAACTTTTTTTGCCTTTTAAAGTTTAATTTATTATATTTAGGAGTATCGCGATCCCGCCGAGGTTTCAGCTCAACCAGGTTTGACTTTTGCGAACTTCTATCGCCAAGTTTGACTTTAGCGTGCAGTCGCAACAATCGATAACGGGCTAACGCCACCTGGCTGAGGAAAACTTCAATATTTATCGAGTAAATTGTTTTATTGCTTCACATTAATAAACTCACGAAATCTTAAAAAAGTACACATGTTTACTTTTATGGTATTGTGCAGACTTTCTTATTTCTTAAATTCCGCGATTTTTGTCCAGAAGTCGAGAAACACTGTTCATACGTCGAACTTGGCCATGTTTTGGTAAAAGTTGGAAACATTGCCTCTCAGCCTGAGGTTCGAACAAAACGTTGACGACACCCCTAATTGCAATACGCTCATTGCCTTACGGTCATCATATCATTAACATATTCGGTTATGACGTTGTGACTACATGTTGTCTGCTTTTGTTGCCATTGCAGGTTCAGGTGGAAGTGGAACTCGTCGCCAGAGGGCCCTCCGGTCGATGTCCGTGGAGGCGTGCGTCTCTCGCGCCGCCTGTCTGCACCCTGACGTTGACGAGTCGACGGACGCCAGATGTCGCAACAACCATCCAAAGGTCAGCTTCCGCTCTCCCAACCAACCAATCGGGGCCTCTTTCGGAACACTGGGCGGTCCCCATTGGTGGAGCGCCTAAAGCAGACGACGTGCGCGAAAAATGGCGAAAGCTCGACGTTGGTCAATACTCTGCATCGACGAGGGCGCGCGCCGCTATCCAACAGGGGTCAAAGAAAGCCGACTCCATTCAAGTTAAATCAATCACTCAATCAATTTTGTTTTGTTTGAGAGGGGAAGGCAGAAAAAAACATCATTTAGCATCAGGACGTTGTCCTCGCATCCCCTTTACGTTTGCAGAAGGGTACAACGCAGTTACACAATTTCGAACATATACATAGAGCAGTACTGAGATCATTTAAACTAGACAGGCTGGAAGTGAGAGTCCAAAGAGTCTTAGATAATAAAAAAATGACCGCATCTCGACGTGGTGAATGATGTTGATTGGGGCGAAGCTCTGGTGGTGCTGATGATACTGACTTTATTGTTCATGAGCAGTGCTGATGGTGCTGATTTTTTTTATTGCTCATAGGTAGTGCTGAGTTCTGGGTTGCGTTTCGACTTCATTATTACTGCTTTATGGTCGGTGAAATGCAGAGCCAGTGGTTCTTCTAGCGGATCAGCTTGGATCCGCTTAGAAGCCGTTGGAACGCATCTCCACCGCTGAAGTCAACGGTTTATGTCAGAAAGAAAATGTGTGGTATGGAACGTGGTTATATACGAGTTTTAGCGATTTGACCGCAGCTCCCTCTCGTTTATAAACGTTGAGCCAATGCATGCAAAGTTTAACGCGATTATATACGCATTTGACCGCAGCGCCCTCTCCTGTATAGACGTTGAGCGGCTACATGCAATGTTTTATCCATGGCATTCCCAGCTCTTGAGTTACTACCACATCTCAGAGCCCTGTACTCGTCCCGCAGTCGCGGCCGAGTGGTTAAGGCGAGAGACTAGAAATCCATTGGGGTCTCCCCGCACAGGTTCGAATCCTGTGGACTGCGCAAACAGTTTTTCTTTTTATGTGAGCACGGACGCCGGACGGACGGACGGACGGACAAGCTAGACCCTAAGGAGCTTCGTCCCTAAAACAACGAGTATATTTACGTACATTGTACTCGAAATGTTGACCAGTTAGCACATACGCAAAATCGGCGCATCCTACCCCAACACAGAAATGCGAACACGAGCAGTGAATGTATTACCAAATAGCGTGAAATTACTCAAACAAGTTACGAATTTGTTGTGTCTTTATAAAGGATCTTTGTCTTTATAAAAAGTATATAGCAAAGGCAGCCTTGAGCAGATGGGAAATTACGTTTGTTTTGGAAATGTTAGAGTTCAGAAGTCCTTTAATGCTTTTTTTTGCGATATACTTGATCGACATAAATAGAAAAAGACCAAAACAGCTTTGCGCATGAAAATAGAGAAGACATTGCAGCAACAAGTTTATCGTAAATAACCTGAGGAAGTTGGATTTACTCGCACTGTACCGATACTAGTTTAGTAATTTTGAGAAATCTCTCGCCGACTTCAAGATGTGACAACCGTCAAAACGTCACAACCGTCAGAACTTTATTTTAGCTGTTTACACTAACGTGTCCATTGGAAGTAATTATGAGCTGAAAGTTGCCTAGTTATAAAGATTTTAATCCTATATCTGCTGTATAACGCTAACCGATTAAGTTTATAAGCGAGATTTTGTCGGAAATAAAAGTTGTGGTTTTAGACCTTTGCAATTTATTCAGCGTTAGCAATTTATTCTTCCAATCTTTCGAAATGGAAAGTTAAAATAACGACACATGTAGTTCTTGATCACTTCTTCGTTCGTGTATACGAAGCTTAAAAGATACTGCATTGATACGTTGAAGAACAAATTAATTAGCAATGAATGCCCCCTTCACAGCATTTTTTTTTTAAAGCAAATAGCGGCTGCATGAAATCGAAATAATCGGATTAGCATGCTTGATGTCAATGGCTTCTAAGCGTGTCTTCTAAATTCCTTCTCGTGCTTCTTTTTCGGATCAGTCAAGTTGGTTATTTAATTACTTCTTGGGATAATTAAAGAGATCATAAATATGTACTGACAACTACAGCACCTTTTAGGTTTTTTGTTTTGTTTTGTTGTTTTGCAACCGTAATCGAAACATTTATGTATTTCTTGAAACCTTCTCTTCTCTCATAACACATCGCGTGTTGTTGCTGTTGTTTTCGTTGTTGTTTTTCAGCAGCGTTTTCTTTTCAGTAAGAACCAGGCGCCGTTAACAACTTTGATTGTTGTTACAACAAGAAAAAAAAAATGTTTTACGCATTGTTCAATCGCTGCGCAAAGTAGCTTTTTTTTAAGGTTTGGATATTAAAGAAAGAAACGATGCTGTTGACGTTTGAAAAGTGTACGTCTGGGTAATATAACATAAAGCTAACCTACCTACACATATCTCAATTCAACATTTGAAAGGGAACATTCGTGACATTCCGCGAGGAGCCGAGCTTATTTTTTACAACGGTTCTTGGGGTGAACGTGAGATTAGATGGCGCAAACTCTGAAGAGGGTTTATTCACTCCGCGCACGTGCAATATGTCCTGCCTCGGCACCTTTCGGTTGTTTTTGGGCCATCTTGACATAATGTTATTTGTTGCGGTTGGGAGAAGAGCTGTTGGTTCAAGTCATGGATGAAGAAGAATAAAACAATTAAAACTGGGACAACACAACCACATCGTTCACTAGCAACGAACGAGTAGAATTTTTGCGAGCAGCATGACTATACCGCAGGAGGAGGGGAGAGAAGGAGAAAGAAGGAGATAAAAAAAAGGGCGCAGTGCAAGTAGAGAGGTGGGTTTATCTCTCGAATTTTAGAAATTCAACCTCAGTTTTCGTCAGGAAGGAGGAAGGGTTTGACGTTGTTGTTTGCTGTGGTCATAGCGAATGACTTCCATGACTCCCTTCTCCTCCTGGGTATAATCGGCTGCTCGCTGTGAAAATTTTGCTCGTCTGTTGCTTGTTGAAAGATGCTGGTTGTCTGTCCCAGTGTTAATTGTTTTATTCTTTCTGACCCCATGGTATTTCTGTTTGGTGTTTGTTCAGGCTGCGAGAGGTTAGCCAGTCTCAATGGGCGTCTGGTGTCTCGGTTGTAGATGAGTAACTTAACCGGTGCAGTACAACTGGTAGTCTGCGGTTTTGTAACGCGCATCACGCAGTAGTAGCCTACACGACCGCGCACTGACACGATACTCATTGAGATCGAAAACGGACAGGGGCGGGGATTGAATCCAGGGATCCTAGAATTCTGCAGCATTAAAATATATTACCCCACATTTTCTTTTTTTTTTTTTTTTTTTTAGCTGTCATTGACGAAGGGTGATATAATCCCGTGTTTCACCGGGGTCAACACCGCAAATTTACAACAAAAAAAGGGTAAAAGGAAAAGCTTTCCAAACCGTGTTGCTGAACGCTTCTAAAGCAAAATTCACAAAATCCACAACCTCCCGATGGTACAGTCGCTAAATGTCTGAGCATATCTACGTTTCAAGATGTGGTCGAAATCGATGATGAACGCCGCGTCTCTTCATTGCAGCTCTGAAATTAAGAGGAGGCGCGAAAGATCCTGAGAAATCTCGGCGCGCCGATGTAAAAGTCGTCCAAAACTCGCATTAGAAAAAAAACAAAAACAGAAAAGCCTAATTTTTCGTACGCACCCATTTCAATTTCACCGTCCGAACACATCTCCTACATTTGGATCTTTTTCTCTCTAATCTTACGGAGGTTGAGAGTGAGAGTGTGATGAAGGGAGGGGAGACTGGAAGCGTAAAGGGAAGGGGTCGGACGGGTTAGGGAAGAAGGGACGTGAGGGATATGGAAAGAGGGATACGCCACTCTCTCCCCTCTTTCCCTAGCCCGGAGGTTCGAGAAAGCTCTAACGCGAAATTGGCGTCGGCTCCGGAGGGGAGGGGGCGCGGCTGGACGTGTTATTGCCCTGCGGGTCCCTGTGACGGGCCGAGTCTGAACCTGGGGACCCGCAAACCCGCTTTTCCCTCTCTCCTCCTCCTCCTCCTCCTCCTCATCTCTCCTTCGAACCATCGTTACGCGTTGCCTCCCTCTCCTACCGTCGCCTCCAGCGCCGCCTCGTGGCTCTCCCGTAATTACTGGGAGGGGAAACGGCGTGTGCGGAGGTGACTCTCATGGCCGATATTTTTCTGCTGCCGATCGCTTCTCCGCGTTTTCGGCTGTTGATTTTTTTTTTTCTTCTTTAGTTTTGGCTTTGGGATTTTTTTTGTTTTTTGTTTCGGTTTTTTGTTTAGTGTTTGTTTTTTTCTGGGTGGGTTCTTTTGTGTGTGTGATTGTTCCGCAATACATATCGTTCTAGTTGATCCATCCTGAATCGGACTCGTTGTATGTTTTATTGAGTGGGGAGGAAGGGGGGGGGGGGGGGGGTTAGCTTTGTAATTTATTTTGTTTCTATGATGCGTAATTACCCAAACAGGGACATCGAGTGCTGGAATATAACAAAGACAAAAGTCTGGAAGTTGGAGTGCGGGGGCACCAATATGTTAAATTGCTAAAGGAAATTTCTATGTTTTTCTTGTTTTTAAAAGCATGGAATGCTCTTTAAACGCTACCCCCCAATCCCAAAATTTTGTCCGTCCGTCCGTTCGGGCATCTCCCACTAAATTGGGCGGGAAATTTGATGTCACGTGGCCTGACGTCACGGGATTAACAAAGAAATTCAGTTTTCCAGCTAAATTTAGCGAAATACTTTTGCGTGACGAAACCTATACCCCAATTGAGTTTCCCCGCCAAATATGGCGAGAAATTTAATCTACGTAACCTTACGTCACGTGAACTATACACCAACGTAGTTTTCCCGCTAAATTTGGCGGGAAAATTGATGTTACGTGATTCGACGTCACCTGACCTTTGCTTTATATATATAGATATATATTGTTGCCGTGTGACCTACACCCTTTGCAAGATTGTATGTAGTTTTAGAAACAAATTCAAATGATCGCTTCGCCGATACTGCGTTTCCGCTGTATTATGCAGAACTTTAAAAGTAAAGACCATATGCTTTTTTAGAAATACCGGCAACGTCGCCGTTTAGGGTCGCTTTGCTTGACTTCTGCTACAGTTTGCCGCCTCGATAAAACCATGAAAGTAGTTTTTAGACTACAGCTGCACGTTTACTGAATGATTGATTTTTATATACTATTTTTTGACGCAAGTGTCGAAGAGGTTGGGACTAAAGGTGATTAAAACCACTTGACGAGGTTCCAACAACCAATGAGAGCACTCGAGGAAAGCAGGCTCGCCGGTTTGACGAGGAAATGTGCAGAAAGCAGTGCACACGGTACATATTTTGGGGTAGACAGCACTGGATTGCGGGTAAGTAAAAAAATCCTCAACATAATTTTCTTTTAAGGACCACGGGAACACGGTGTTGTTTGCTGAGGAACTATCATGGAATTGTCATGTAAACAATATAAAAGGCTGATTTATCGCGGGGAACAGGATGCATCTCTCGGAAATACAAAATCTGATACTTTGCCGGTTAAAACACACATATATGTTATTCCTTACTCTACTCCAGAATTAGTTATAGTAATCTGATCTGGGGAACGACGACGAGTGGCGAATTATAATAAAATTATGTTTTTGCAGAAAAATATCTTACGAATGTGCAACGAAGTATAAAGGGGACACCTAGAAATTTTAGGACGCAGCCACTCTTCATCTAATATAAGATGAATATAAGATTGCTTAGGGCAGACCAAGTATATCACTTCAGACATTTACAATGGATGCACTAAAAATAGACTTTTCTCTCCACCAGCAAACAGCCTAACTTTGCATATCCGATTAAGCCCAAAGCAGGGATGCCAACTACGGTTCAACCAACTTCAATTTTTATGAACAACTAAAACTCTAAATAGAACAGATCTGAAAATTAACTTTAACAACAGGTTTCCTGGTTTTGAAAGGGATTGCCGAAGTTTTCTTGGTTGTGACGAGAATTAGCAATTCTCATTTGGATGGTGTATTGCACAAGAACATAATCACTAGGTATGGCTAAGTTTAAGGAATGCATGTGTTTCATCATATACCTGTCATCTGAACTTGCTGTTGATGCTGATGTATCGGAGGTGCATGGGTTGCATTCTAGTTTTTTGTTTGTTGTTTTACTGTGATTCTGTGTCTTTCCCGACCAACACTTCCACCTGACGTTTCTAGTGTTTGTTTTTTCTCCAAAACTAGATTGTGGTGTTCTCATTTTCCCTTGCATCCTTTGACTTGTTTATCTTGTTTTGTTTGCAATTGTATAATGTATTGTGAAATCATGTTTATATCTAACTATTTTTCAGCTGCTGAACTTTAGGGGCAGAGGCTTTGTCATACTGCATAACACGCACTTTCTCTCTGCACGCGGGCCTGCAAGGCTTTCCACTGAAACGAATGAAGAAAAAATAACTTTTCGTGGGTCAAGTTGAAAGTGGGGAATATCCGGTACTTGATAGAGATGACTTTCCTGAGTTTCCGTAAATTAGTTGGAGTTTGTTTAGAAATAAATACTACACCGAAACAAAAGCGGTTGTTTTAGACCTTGTAAATCAACGTATTCCGATGCTAGTTATGCTTTCTTGAGCTTGGCTGACAGGGATTAATTGGTAAGTCTATCTATAAAACGCTGAGCAATACATCATAAATAATTGTACTTCGTTCAGTTACGTATTATCTCCCTTAACTCCTACCTCTGCTTTCTCTCTGCCCTCCCTTCCTCCCTCTTCTCAGCCTACTCTACTTCCTCCTCAGCATCCTTTCCGTCTACAGTGTCCCTCAAACTACCTGCTCTCCCTCTCCATATCCCTCTCCTCTCCATTTTAACACTCCTTTTCCAGAAACCAGTGACTATGTGGTACCAACACGAGCAAGCACCATTTCCTCAACCCCATCAAGCGCTATTGTTCCTTCGTTGCAGTTAATATATTCTATACCCGCGATTTAAACGTAGGTCTTCGACTTTTAGAAAAAAAAAATGTAGTCTGTAATTGATTGTATTTAATTATGAACGATTGCGTTTTAAGTACTGCATTTTATGCCTAACCTTACTTCGGAGTGAAAGGTTGGGTCCGATTTGTTTGGAGCTTACGTCTCGTCTATATTTTGATGACTGTTTAAGTGTAATGGCTTGCACATCATACAGCGTTTCATTGAACTCTGCGTACATTCTCCCTAATAAAAAAAAAAAAACATAGCCCAGTTTATATAGTTTTAAATCTATCTATGCGATATGGTTTCTCCTAGGGTATACGGTGGTGTCTAAGCAATGTGGATTCCTCCACTCTCCAAAACGCGTCCATTATGTGAGGTGTCCATAAAAAGAAAAACAAGAAACATTTATGTATTGGGCTATTAATACCCGAAAATGTTTTTTTATATATCTAGATATTCAAATTAACGTGGTTCATGTTAACAAGGCATGACTATATTAAAGCACAAAAAAGTAACTTTTACAAATATATGTTTATATTGCTGAGTTTTTATCTATATTTGCAAGTTACCATCGCTTGAGTAATCAAATTAATTCTGCGTTTGTCTGTAAGAGTTCTCCAAATACGATATGGCTTCGCCAAAAATAGAAACTCCTACAAAAACCCGTGGGAACGGCGGCGAACGTGACAGTGGCGTCTGCAACGGATTACGAGTCTACGGAAGCAGACGACGCAATGGAAACGTATAAGTTCCGCGACGTCCTCGAGCTTTGCGAGCCCCGTTTCTTCATCCCAACAACTGAAACAATTCATCACGGTCACTTCACTTGCAAAGCGGAATTCACTGATCACAACTGCAACGACAATCAAAAATTATCTCGTGCAGAAACAGAGATGTCTATTTAGCGGTTCAAACGCGAATCAGGGAATCACACGCCTTTGTAGCGCATCTGGGAAACGGAAAAGAAAGGCGTCCAGCTGCTCGAACTATGTCGCAAGCGGTTACTGTTAATGCGATACTGACTGCGTTGACACAATTTTTATATGAAAACATGAAACGTGCACAAGCAACATGTTAAGATTACCCGGCTACGTGCACCAGCCACTGCAGAAAAAAAAAACAAAACGTAACGAGCAAAATGCCGGTGCAAAACCTTTGAAAATTGGGTGAGTTGGTTATGCAAAGTCACGAAGAGGGAAACAGCGCCTAAAGGACGGGGGAGAAAAAACGAGGAACACACTGACCGAGCGCTGACTTACAACTGGTTTATTTCTGGAAGCCACCTACGGTTTCCAGAAATAAACCAGTTGCCAGTCAGCGCTCGTGTCCCCCGTGCTTTTGGTGCTGTTTGTCTCTACGGGACCAGTGCAAACACTTTTCGAACTTTGCGGGAAAAATGGGATCACCATCTCAGACAAAAATAAAAATAAATGGGGAACAGTCGCGAACAGCGGCGATTAAAACAATGTTAGCAGACGATACAAATACCTAGATAAACCAGCAAATATCTCTTTCGACGACAACAATCGTTGCGACGCTTATATAAAAAAAAAGAAGGACAACAGCAGCAGCTTGAGATTTCGACGCGCGGGGTGGCGGTAGGAAAATCGGAAAGGAGTGGTGGTCGCCTTCGTTGTTTAGTCCACAACAAACAAAGCGGACGCAACAACAACAAAAAAATTAAAAAAGCTGACTTTTTTTTAGTTGCTTGTTAATATATTTATTAGAAACTCAGTCGATGGATAATATAGGAAGTTATTGGAAAGAACAGTGGAAAAAAGCAACAACACGACAACGTTGAAGACGGCCTTCAAATGTCCAGGCATAGCGTATCAGACGAACCGGCGGTAGTAAGCGCCAAAGCGAAGGAAAGAGAGTAAAAACCAAGCCAAAGAAGGCAAAGCAAAATAGGCGCCGGTTTGATGGTCAAGCAAACAAAAGATAAAAACATAGCAAAAACGCTGGCGGAAGAAAGAACGCGGCGGCGTACACTTTCCCTCAAACAAATAAAGAATTAAATTAAACTGTCTACTTCTTCCAGAACATTATGACATCACAGTAATCTACGTGGTTCGAAATTGCCTCTTGCTTTTTCATCAGGTGTCGATCTTAATGGGATTAGCCAGCTCGCCTATTCGACAAAACGGTTATAAAAAAGACATTCTTGAGCAATGGGAATCGCAACAAAAAAACGAACTAATAAATAAGAACAGTAAAGTTGAAACGTAGCTAAGTCCTAAAAAAATTGTACAATGCCTTTAAAAAAAAGAAAAACAGCGCGAAGGTACATTTGTGTTTTGCCTCGCTTATATATGTTGTGACAGAGTGTTCTCTTCAGGAGAGCCCCAATATCGTACCTTAAATTCTGTAACATCTTTCCCACGCGAAGCAAATGTCCTTCACTCATGATGTGGCACTTTTTTAACACTCAAAGCAGCGAATACAATGACGATATATATTTTTTCTTGGTCACCTCTCAAATAAATAAGCACAGCCAATGCGTTGTGGAGAATTTCTCAGTGAGCGGAGACTCCGAGCTCGCCAGGGGCGCTGCGATCACTTTTCGCCCGTGCTTCGCGGCAGTTTTCAGTATTGCCCTATACGGTATTTGAATGCTCCCTTTGATTTCTAGTTTAACCCGTAATTTCTTTTTCTCATTTAGTGAGTATTATTTGCTTGTTTTGCGTTATGATTCTCTCGCCCTCTTAAAGGGCAGCACCGGTGACTATTTTTTTTTAATTTGCCATTACGACCATACTGAAAAAAAAGAACCTAATATGTATTAAAATGTGTGCCCTATAAGCACATATGATCAGATAACATCATATGCATGGGTTGCCGTCACGTCGCATCGCATACTTTTGACAACAGTGTAAGAGGAGGAGGAGAGGTAAGCTGCTTTTGTAAGAATCTTTAGTGACGGCTTAATATTCTATAATCTTCTGGGATGAGAATAGCGACGCTTCTGCAAGTCCCGGACGCACAGAAGAGGATCTTGATTAAAGGGAAGCTCCCTCTTCCCCTCTTCTCTGGTTGACATCGGAGCACGTTTTGAATGACGTCACGTGCAACCCATGTATAAGTTCATAAAAGAAACCTATAAAAACATATTAGACCAATATAAATAATATAAAAGAGTCTAAAAGAAACTCCCTCTCACTTTCTTGTAACATTTTACATAATCTAATATTGTTATTTTGTGTCTTATAAGGTTATTTAAAGATAATATATCATTTTACTTAATCCTATTCGTTTGTTCGACCAAAAACGTTCTTATAATATACCATTTTCACTTGGGGACTGTTTTCAACAATGTCAATGTCCCTAATATAAAACTTTTTTTCTTCATATTGTGTGTAGTTTTTATAAATATCAAGGCTCAAACTTTAGTTTCTGAGCGTCCGTAGTAAAAATCTTATATGTAAAAGAAATGTTTGTCCAGTAAAATCATATGATTAGATAAGATTATGTAAAAGCATACGATAACCTTATAAGAGCATTAAACAACTATATAATAGTTATAAGCCGTTATATGAATCTGATAAAAATATATTCTTAGAGCTTTTTATATTTATTTATGTTCATACTTTCAAGGCACGGAGGCTCTTCAGAAAGGAGTGGGTGATACAGATGAAATCATTGGCAAACGTCTTGAAGTATGTGGCGTCTTGAAAGGACACGATGGAGGCAGGGTGGTGGTTCCAATCGTTAGATGTTCTTGGACTGAAAGATTCAAAATCGATGTTTGTATGACATGTCGGCGTGCCTACCTTACACTGGTGATCGTTCTGAGGTGATACATATGACGCATGAAAAAGTAGTTGATCTTTTAGAATTGGGTTAGTATGATAGATATTATGGAAAAGACAAAGACGAAAGTATTTACGGCGTAAAGCAAGGTCCGGTAAGTCCAAATTTGTCTTCATTGATGAAACTCTAGCAGTACGAGAATAGTTAGAAAGGATAAAACGGGCTGCTCCGTTCTGGATCAATTCGAGAATGTGTGATGATGTTACATGTCCCGGTTCCTAAACGGGACGGGCATATTCGAGTTTTGGCCTGACTAAGGGTTTACATAATAGCAGTTCGACCCGAAGGTTAACGGGACGGAAGGGGCGGTGCCAAATCTCAAGCATACGATTAGCGTTATTAAAGACATATTCGACGAGCATGATCCAGGAAAGGTTATGAGTTATATGAATACTAAGACACTTGTATGAAGCAACAGCATCTAATGGTGTAATATTAAGGATGTATATGGCAGGGTCAATGTTTTTATAGTGTAGGTAAACACGGATGCGTTCATATTTAGTAACGTTAAGCTGCATTAGCGATTCAGCGCACCAGGAAGGAACTACGTCGAGGTCTGACTGTAGTACAGCACAATCTTAGGCATTAGTTATTACGCAATACAGTACACAATCATCAGCGAACAATTTAATAGAGGATAGAATTTGCGATGGAAGGTCATTAATGTAGACTAGAAACAAGAGAGGCCCCAGGACAAATCCCTGTGTTACCCCGGATATTACAGGAGTAGTAGAATAATTATGCCCATTGACAGGAACATATAGAGAGCGATTAGATAAAAAATAAAACATTTAATCCAGCCAAAGATGTTAGGATCAATATTAAGTTTACTCAGTTTCAAGACAAGTAGGTCGTCCGAGACAGAGTCGAAATCCTTAGCAAAATCTGAGGAAATGCTGTTAATTATTAGCCCGGCATCAAGGGCAACTAACTTGTCACTACTAAACCATAGGAGCCGTGTTTCACAAGAAATCAACCTTAAAAACCCGTATTGACAATTATTAAAAAAGGAGTTGGGCTGAAGAATGTCAACAAGGTGAGAGTAAATTATATGTTCAAGTAATTTACGTGGCACACTAGTCAATGATATGGGCCTCTAGCTAAATGGGGAGTGAGCAGTACCTGATTTATGCAAAGGAACCACCTTTCCTACCTTCCAATCGTTGGGCAACGTAGATAGTTACGAAGAGGGAAACAGCGCCAAAAGTACGGAGGACAAAGAACGAGGAACACACAGACCGAGTGCTGACTGACAACTGGTCTATTCCTGAAAACCACCTACCGGCATGAAAACACACACAAAGATACATCGGACCATTGCGCAAGGGCACGTGTCACAAATCTTCAAGAACATGATTTCCTTTTCAAAGAGCGCAATCGAGGGAGCACTGGCGCACTCATCCTTATACTTCGAAATGTAATAGGCCTCGAATATTTCACGAGCCCCTGCTGACTGTGCCGAGCAAATATCGTCGTCGAAACCAAGAGAGGGAGCACCCAGATCTAACACAATGAATGGCCAAATTACCCGAAGGTGAATATCTAATCGAAAGTGCGTGTTCTCTGAGCCTATCATTAATACACATTTCTGATGGGCGTAAGTACACTCTCTAGCAGGACAACTCAATTTCGTACACCACACTTCTATTAATTGACCAGCTGATAGTTGACGATAAAAACAAAGCTGCGTGTCTAAATAATTACTTTGAATCAGTTTTTACGAAGGCTACTAAGACGATCTCTTACCCTACTGTATGATCTGTAATGAAACACGCGATGTCACCCGTAGAGATTACGTACAACGGTATAGCTTTATTACTAAGAGATCTTGATATAAAAAATCATCCGGGCCTGATAATATTTCTCCACTTATATTAAAGAATTGTACTGTGGAGATAGCAAACTATTTATGTGTGCTTTACAACAAATCATTAAAGGATCAAAAGCATCCAGGAGACTAGAAAATCGCAAATGTTGTACCAATACACAAATGAGGATCCAAGAACTGCGTAGAAAATTACCGACCTATTTCTCTAACGTGCATATGCTGCAAACTTATGGAGCACGTGATTTATAGTAATCGTATTACACACTTGAACATAGATAATCTTCTTATCCGAGATCAGCATGGGTTACGATCTGGGGCATCCTGTGTGACTGTGCTTGTTGACGTTTTTCACTTTTTGGCGGGCGCCATGGTTACTGGACATGAAGTAGACTGTTTGTTCTTACACTTCAAAAAAGCATTTGATCTCGTAAACCATGAATTGCTAAATTACAAACTCACCTTCCTTGCCATACAAAATAATGTTTTAGGTTGGCTCCAGGACTACCTGAGAGAACGAAAGCAGTGCGTTGTGCTAAATGGTGAGAAGTCCGATTACGTTCGTGTTACATCTGGTGTCCCTCAGGGTTCTGCTCTGGGACATTTGCTCTTCCTGATTATATAAATTATATTATTAATGGAATACAATCAACTATAAGACTATTTACAGATGACTGTATTATTTATAAAGTATTTAATGATTCGAATGACGTAAATTTCTTACATGCTGATCTCGGCAATATTTCAATGTGGTGTAATAATTGGAAAATTAATCTCAACGTTAAAAAATGTGTTCACGTGAGATTTACTCGAAAGAAAAGCTCCATTGGTTCAACCTACATAATAAATAATGAAATATTTCAGGCTAATTCGAGCGCAAAATACTTGGGTGTAATTCTGTCTAGCGGTTTAACGTGGAAAGCTCATGTGGAAATGGTAACTCTGAAGGCTGTACGGATGCTATATATTATAAGACGATATTTTCGACAGGGTTCATTCAAAATAAAGAAACTTTGTACCTTACGTTTATTCGGTCCTGTATTGAACATGCAGCAGTTGAGTGGGATCCCCACCAACTGCCGCATATTGACATCGAACACGGGTATCGAACACGGGCACGATGTCGTCACCGATAGCTGCCAGGAATACAGATCATGGTGACGGTGCAGAGATGGTGGCTGGCTCGTGAGGAGGAGGTAGCCATGTCCCAAGGAAGGCAAAAATCTGGAGAATGGAGCAGAAGAGGTTTTGAAGCGACCGCATAGCCTCCGCTCTTCTGTGCCCACTGAAAGCATCCTGTGGTGACCAGGCGCTTGAATTCGAAGAGAATCTTGTTGACATTGACGATGACGCTGGCTTGGTGAAGGGGAGGGACGGAACTGTGGCGTCGAATACGGGCGCGATGTGGTCACCGATAGCCGCCAGGAATACAAAGCATGGCGACAGTGCAGATATGGTGGCTGGCTTGCGAGGAGGAGGTATCCATATCTCAAGGAAGGCCAAAATCTGCAGAATGAAGCAGAAGGGATTTTGAAACGACCGCATAGCCTCCGCTCCTCTGTGCCCACTGAAGGCGTCCTGTGGTGACCAGGCGCTTAAATTCGCAGAGAATCATTTTGTCGTTCACGATGATGCTGGCTTGGTGAAGGGGAGGGACGAAATTTTGGAATAGAACACGGGCGCGATGTTGTCGCCGATAGCTGCCAAGAATAGAAAGCATGGTGACAGTGAAAAGATGGTGGCTGGCTGGCGAGGAGGAGGTAGCCATGTCCCAAGGAAGGCCAAAATCTGCAGAATGAAGCAGAAGGGGTTTTGAAGCGACCGCATAGCCTCCGCTCCTCTGTGCTCACTGAAGGCGTCCTGTGGTGACCAGGCGCTTAAATTCGCAAATAATCCTTTTGTCGTTAACGATGATGCTGGCTCGGTGAAGGGGAGGGACGCAACTCTGGCATCGAACACGGGCGCGGTGTCATCGCCGATAGCTGCCAAGAATAGAAAGCATGGTGACAGTGAAAAGATGGTGGCTGGCTGGCGAGGAGGAGGTAGCCATGTCCCAAGGAAGACCAAAATCTGCAGAATGAAGCAGAAGGGGTTTTGAAGCGACCGCATAGCCTCCGCTCCTCTGTGCTCACTGAAGGCGTCCTGTGGTGACCAGGCGCTTAAATTCGCAAATAATCATTTTGTCGTTAACGATGATGCTGGCTCGGTGAAGGGGAGGGACGCAACTCTGGCATCGAACACGGGCGCGGTGTCATCGCCGATAGCTGCCAAGAATAGAAAGCATGGTGACAGTGAAAAGATGGTGGCTGGCTGGCGAGGAGGAGGTAGCCATGTCCCAAGGAAGACCAAAATCTGCAGAATGAAGCAGAAGGGGTTTTGAAGCGACCGCATAGCCTCCGCTCCTCTGTGCTCACTGAAGGCGTCCTGTGGTGACCAGGCGCTTAAATTCGCAAATAATCCTTTTGTCGTTAACGATGATGCTGGCTCGGTGAAGGGGAGGGACGCAACTCTGGCATCGAACACGGGCGCGGTGTCATCGCCGATAGCTGCCAAGAATAGAAAGCATGGTGACAGTGAAAAGATGGTGGCTGGCTGGCGAGGAGGAGGTAGCCATGTCCCAAGGAAGACCAAAATCTGCAGAATGAAGCAGAAGGGGTTTTGAAGCGACCGCATAGCCTCCGCTCCTCTGTGCTCACTGAAGGCGTCCTGTGGTGACCAGGCGCTTAAATTCGCAAATAATCCTTTTGTCGTTAACGATGATGCTGGCTCGGTGAAGGGGAGGGACGCAACTCTGGCATCGAACACGGGCGCGGTGTCATCGCCGATAGCTGCCAAGAATAGAAAGCATGGTGACAGTGAAAAGATGGTGGCTGGCTGGCGAGGAGGAGGTAGCCATGTCCCAAGGAAGACCAAAATCTGCAGAATGAAGCAGAAGGGGTTTTGAAGCGACCGCATAGCCTCCGCTCCTCTGTGCTCACTGAAGGCGTCCTGTGGTGACCAGGCGCTTAAATTCGCAAATAATCCTTTTGTCGTTAACGATGATGCTGGCTCGGTGAAGGGGAGGGACGCAACTCTGGCATCGAACACGGGCGCGGTGTCATCGCCGATAGCTGCCAAGAATAGAAAGCATGGTGACAGTGAAAAGATGGTGGCTGGCTGGCGAGGAGGAGGTAGCCATGTCCCAAGGAAGACCAAAATCTGCAGAATGAAGCAGAAGGGGTTTTGAAGCGACCGCATAGCCTCCGCTCCTCTGTGCTCACTGAAGGCGTCCTGTGGTGACCAGGCGCTTAAATTCGCAAATAATCCTTTTGTCGTTAACGATGATGCTGGCTCGGTGAAGGGGAGGGACGCAACTCTGGCATCGAACACGGGCGCGGTGTCATCGCCGATAGCTGCCAAGAATAGAAAGCATGGTGACAGTGAAAAGATGGTGGCTGGCTGGCGAGGAGGAGGTAGCCATGTCCCAAGGAAGACCAAAATCTGCAGAATGAAGCAGAAGGGGTTTTGAAGCGACCGCATAGCCTCCGCTCCTCTGTGCTCACTGAAGGCGTCCTGTGGTGACCAGGCGCTTAAATTCGCAAATAATCCTTTTGTCGTTAACGATGATGCTGGCTCGGTGAAGGGGAGGGACGCAACTCTGGCATCGAACACGGGCGCGGTGTCATCGCCGATAGCTGCCAAGAATAGAAAGCATGGTGACAGTGAAAAGATGGTGGCTGGCTGGCGAGGAGGAGGTAGCCATGTCCCCAAGGAAGACCAAAATCTGCAGAATGAAGCAGAAGGGGTTTTGAAGCGACCGCATAGCCTCCGCTCCTCTGTGCTCACTGAAGGCGTCCTGTGGTGACCAGGCGCTTAAATTCGCAAATAATCCTTTTGTCGTTAACGATGATGCTGGCTCGGTGAAGGGGAGGGACGCAACTCTGGCATCGAACACGGGCGCGGTGTCATCGCCGATAGCTGCCAAGAATAGAAAGCATGGTGACAGTGAAAAGATGGTGGCTGGCTGGCGAGGAGGAGGTAGCCATGTCCCAAGGAAGACCAAAATCTGCAGAATGAAGCAGAAGGGGTTTTGAAGCGACCGCATAGCCTCCGCTCCTCTGTGCTCACTGAAGGCGTCCTGTGGTGACCAGGCGCTTAAATTCGCAAATAATCCTTTTGTCGTTAACGATGATGCTGGCTCGGTGAAGGGGAGGGACGCAACTCTGGCATCGAACACGGGCGCGGTGTCATCGCCGATAGCTGCCAAGAATAGAAAGCATGGTGACAGTGAAAAGATGGTGGCTGGCTGGCGAGGAGGAGGTAGCCATGTCCCAAGGAAGACCAAAATCTGCAGAATGAAGCAGAAGGGGTTTTGAAGCGACCGCATAGCCTCCGCTCCTCTGTGCTCACTGGAAGGCGTCCTGTGGTGACCAGGCGCTTAAATTCGCAAATAATCCTTTTGTCGTTAACGATGATGCTGGCTCGGTGAAGGGGAGGGACGCAACTCTGGCATCGAACACGGGCACGGTGTCATCGCCGATAGCTGCCAAGAATAGAAGGCATGGTGACAGTGAAAAGATGGTGGCTGGCTGGCGAGGAGGAGGTAGCCATGTCCCAAGGAAGACCAAAATCTGCAGAATGAAGCAGAAGGGGTTTTGAAGCGACCGCATTTCCGCCGCTCCTCTGTGCCCACTAATAACAATAAAATCTTATATTGTTATTATATGTTCTTATAAGGTTCTTGTATGTACTTATATTATCTGATATAATCATATGCGTTAATTGTGCCAAGATAGTTCTGATACATACAAAATATTTTGCCAGGGCTCTACTAGAAAGCAGAAACCGCATGCTAGAGGGGTGGCAACACTGATCATCAGGCGCACTGTCGCGACGTGACGACGTCGCGGTGCTGCTGTAGGTGGTATAACCAATCTTTGGCAGCTCCACCGTGACGTGACGTCACAAATGTGCTGCAACAATGTTCCTTGACTAAAAGCTAACCCGCATTCAACCTGCTAAATATTAGCTGGTCGCATCTTTAAAATCGATCATTGTGGAGTACTCGGCTTCGCTTCAACTCAATATTTCGGCTTTGAACATATTTCGTGCCACTAAAGCTGTGCTAGTATCATATTTTAATTTGGATTTTGTCCGGAGTCGCCCTTTAAGTTTGCAAGCGTGGTGTGCGACTTTCTTACTGTAATTGATCCAATTTAAATTGAAAAAAAAACGAATATATTTTTAGATACTTTTGATATTTTGAGCGAAGGTATTCCTCAGCCTCTTCCAACGTGCTTGAGGCTCAGATTACAGCCCTGGTAAATTATATATTATATATCACAAATGTATGAACCCAATAAACGCATTTGTCAAATAAGATCAGTTAGGAACATACAAGAACAATATAAAAATGCATAAGATTCTGTAAAAAGTTATAAGAAACTGGCAAATGTTTCTTATAACTCTTTATAATCTCTTTTATTGTTCTTATATGTTCTTTGAAGGTACTGGTATGTTGTTATATAATCTTATTTTATCATATGTGTTTATTGGACAGAAATTTCTTAGACATGAAAGTGTTTTTTATTAGATGAACGTTATTAAGTCGAAGAGTTGAGCGAGATTCTGCACTGTTGCTTCGAATAAATACAGACCAAATAGTTGGTGGCTTGGGACATACTATTAACTTATACGTGAATCTTTGTTTAAGCAGATTTTTACCCAATGTCACTTCGAGTTCTAGCCTTTGGAAGAATGAATTTTCTGTATTGTTTTAATAAACTATTTTTGTGCTTTATGACCGCTTTACATAAACATTATATCTAATTCACGAGTGTGATCGCAAGAACAACCCGCCCAATATTACAGAGTCATCTACGGAAAGATATTGCGGTTGCTTCATATAAGGACTTTTCTTTTAAGGTACAACAAAATCATTGTGATGGCTCTCCTTCTGCTGGTTTGTATCGGAGCAATGGCGGTCACTCTTTTCATCATTTCGTCCGGTAAGCGATAGAGATATGTGCGAAAGTACAGGAAGTCCGCGTAGAACATTTGCCATATTTTTTTAATCTCAACGAAAAATGAGGTATTGTTGAACTCTCAGTTTCCACCGTAACGTATCGCTAGAAGTTCGAACGAGATATACCATGTTTCAGAACTAATCGTTAAATAATTCAAACCTCTGAGTGATTTTATGAAATGTTCAATGTAAAAAAAAACTGGGCCCGTTCTCGGCAGCTTGCGCCATTCCGCCCCATCTAATCGTGTTTTCCGTAGGATTCCACTTGATCGAAAAACGTTTCGAAAATCGCTTACACATTCTAAAGGCGATAACGGTTTGTTTTGGAATTCAATATCTCTTACTGTGTGTTGTCATTTCCCTTTATTCCCTTCCTCCGCTCGATGGCTTCACCTGTTAGGAAGCTGCCTCGTACACGTCACTCGAGAAAGTAATCGATTACAATTATCAATTAGTCTTGACTTAAAAATCCATTCATTTATATCTTTAAATATATTAAAAAAGGTAATTGGCCATTACATGAAAAAGTAACCTCTACTTTTCGATTATTTCATATTTTCAACATAAACATTTTTTCTGTCGGATTGAGAACGGTGGGCCTTTCAAACTGTTCAATTCTGTATTAAACTGACCTGAGTATGAACTATTTATCTTCTTAATCCTCCAATTTTGGTAAACTATGCTCTTATAGAAAACTTGTTACAATGTTTAATGCGGTAGAAGAATAAAAAAACAACTAAGGCAGCCATTAGAAGGGTTAGTTAACTGATATAGTATCGGTTACATGTAATTTTAGAACTTAAAAAGTAGCCGAATTACTGTTCTGATTACTTTTGACATTCAAGCTCAAATATATTTATTTTCCACTTCGGCATAAAAATAGAAATTCTGAGAAAAAAAAAGGAATTAAGCCTTGACGTGTCCCTCAGCCATCCCTTACAAGGCAATGTCAGCGGCAAAGGAAAAGTCAAGGTGTTATGTGCTCATATAGACTTAAATATACTATACACAATAGACGCAACTAACTTAAAATATAAACAGCAAAACAAATCACAACGCCATTTTAACTGATACCAAACTTGGAATCGATTATAATGAGTGGAGCGAAATGTTTATGCTAAAATTGGATAACAGAAGAAATATAACGGGCACGTCATGATGAAGTTAATTTTAGTTCTTAAATGACAGTGTATATTACAGTGCATTTAAAATAACTGTGTAGTAGATATTCAGCAAGACAGCTTTTACTAATAATGAAAATACAACCAGTTAAAATGTGACAAACCGAAAAATATAGAGTAAGAGTACACTTTAAAGTGAAGTACAGAATATATGTAAAACATCAAACACAAGAAATCACCTACGTCATCAGTACGGCAGATATTTTTGTGTCAGTCTATTATAATATAAAGCTATTTAATTGTTTAAGAGGAGCCCTGTGTATATAATTGTTGTTGTTTACATAGTGATATAACTTTTTGGATAATGGGTCCAATATCATTTGATATGCAGATCTAGTTTCATGAATGGCCACAGCAGTATTTCCATTATCAGACTTCGTATCAGGGACTCAAACTGTAACCTTAACCAAACCCGAATACCGTTAAGGGACGAAATTATTTAAGTAACCATAGGCAAAAGGAAAGCGTTACTTTTAAATTTATAAAAACCGGAACCGTAAACGTAATCATAAAGTATTTACCGATAACCAATATTGACCTAGATTAACAGAAAAAAATATATTAGTTCTTTTAGGAATGATTTTGAGGAGGGGTTTTTAAGTGTCCTGCTCATTTGACAGTAACCGTCAGCGACTGGTACATTTGGTAACACATTTTCATTCAATCTAAATTGAGGATTAAGTATATTGAGTTTGGATGAGTGGCCGGGCTTCTAATAAAAAAGTCTTCTAACTAAATATTCTAGACTCATACAATCACAACATGTATTCAGTACGTATCGCCTTCTCTGTGTTAACTAGTAACTAGAATTATTATTATATGTCCATTTGACTGGGTCCTACCAAAACCACCGATATTCCTGCCAGCGGTAGACAGTATGAAGAAACGAGGTAAATTGACCATCAATCGGAGGCGGCGGAAAGCAAACCTGGTTAAAAGCTCGGAGGTTTGTTAAAGCAGTCGAACCCTTAGGTTCGACGTAAAACTCTGGCTTCACAAAAGTTCGTGACACCTCTAGTTTCTACATATCTGCAGGAGAAGCTCCGCCTCCAAATCCTGAGAAAAATAGCGGTACTATATAAATGCACAATTTTTCTAGGGTCACATAATTCGACAGCGAGAAACGTGTGTTTTTTTAACTTCATGCATTTGCTTGGAAATGGCAAACACGACATATGTGTGATAGGTCACAACAACGAAGACTAGGGAAAAAAACGCAGAAAGGAGGACATATTTATACAGCTTTTTGTGTTGTTCGTTCACCTTCTTTGTCATCCTTGTTTGCGGTATGGCATTTGCAATATGTTTGACATTCGCCAGCTCGACCAGCTCTCAGTTGTATTACATTATTCTACTTAGCAGTATATTCCTGGAGTTCTGCTCTTCCATCAGTGTGGGCGAAACCTCTTTTGTATAGCTTAGGTTGCAACAAACTATAGTGGCAATGTTTTTTTGAGTACCCAGTGGAAACTTTCTGAGGGTTGTTTACAAACGCTGCTGAACAAAAGGTAGTGGTGTTGATTTGCATTTTTAATATATAAAATGCGTTGATTCCCGGGTTGCGCGAGTAACATGTCAGCTTGTGTATCAAACAATATAAGGCAAATAGGTGTAGTCAAGAGGTGTTGGAGCAAGAACCATGTGAAACGTTTGACCAATTAGAGTTACTGTGTAGTTCTTATGTTATAGTTACTGTGAATGTCCCATTGATAGATATCGTTATAGTCTGACTGGTAGCCCCACTGCGGGTGCGGCGGGCGCTTGGCGGCGTTAGCGGCCATGGTAAAAAGGCGGTGGCCGTGGGGTTGGAGTTCAGTTGTGATGCGGGCCAAGGCGGCCAGCTGGTTGTCTGTAAACTATCATGTAATAAATGATGTGTTGAACGAACCTAACATAACATAACCCGCGGTGGCGCTACCAGTCAGACTATAACAGATATATTGTCACGAACAGAGGTGACACGAAGACGAGCAGTGAACTCAAAAATAACGGTTTAATAGGCGAACTTGTGCCAACCAAAAATAAGTAACGAAAGAGCTTCGAGGCAGCAGAAAAGCAGGCGGAGATTTGGTGGCGAAACAGAGCGCGCGGGACTGACTCGACAAGGTCGCGGGTAGCTGCTTATCTACTGTGCGTCGTTATCTCGAAAGTTCGGCAAAGAAAGTTCGAGCGTCGCGCGCTCGGGGCGAGCATGAGCTGGCACTTTCGAGAACAAAAAAGCAAATGGAAAGTTACAACTAGTGCGAGAATGAATGAGAATCTTCTAGAAGACCGTGACCGAGCGTTGCTTTCTCGGCTCTGCGGGCGGCATTATCCTTCTTTTAAAGGTGCATCGTCCCGATGCAACCTAAAAGGAAAACAGAAATGGCTAAAATTTTACGGTGAAACGAAATAAACATGCACTGTCGCAATCCTATCGTGCGTAGAACGGCTTGAGTCGAACTACGTGGACGACTTCGGGTCGTGGCTGGCGGCGTCCTGATGGTCGGGTTCCGTCGGGGAGCACCTCGTAGTTCAAGTCCCCAAGGCGGCGGATGACGTTGTAGGGTCCGAAGTAGCGTTTTAACAGTTTTTCGCTGAGTCCGCGGTGGCGAATTGGCGTCCACACCCACACCCTGCCTCCGGGCTGGAACTCCACGTCGCGGCGACGAAGGTTGTACCGAACAGCGTCGACACGTTGCTGGTCCTTTATGCGAAAGCGAGCTAGCTGGCGCACCCCTTCTGCTCGTTGGGTGACCAGCTGGGCATCGTCGGTGCCGTCGTCCATCGGGTCGTGGGGCAGCAGGGCGTCGTTCGTCATAGGCAATACAACCTTCCGGTACTGCCGCACTCAGTTTTCCCGGCGAGGCAGGTGGGACAGGCTTTCTCGGCGGGACCTACGATGAGGCGATGCAGGGCGTTGTGGTGACGGCGATCGGAAACCGCGGCGGGGAGACGGTCCCGGGGATGGCGACCGGCGGAGGTATTCGTCGATGTCCTGGGGTCGCTCGCCGTAGCGTGGGCGCGGGTCGTCGGGGTGGAAGCCGCGTAGCCCCAGCTGCCGGTACGGGCATCGCCGGTACACGTGGTCAGCTTCCCCGCAGTGGTAACACAGCGGGCGTCGATCGGCCGTTCGCCAAACGTCGGTCTTTCTGGGTGCTGGTTTTTCCGGGCGTACGTACTGCCGTTCTTCGCAACGTTGGAAGTACTGTGGCGCTGGGGGTTCATGTCGTGATGGCACCGTAGCTTGGCGGGGAGCTTGCGGCGGTCGTCTGGAGATGGCGGCGTAGGTAAGCCTCGGTTCCTCGGGAGCTTGCACGTTGTCGGGAGTTTCAGGCTGCAATGCCCGCTGTACCTCGTCGCGCACGATCTCGGCGACTGACAGCGACGCCGGGCGCTCAGCAGCGGGGAGAAGCTTTCGGAGCTCCTCTCGAACGACGTCCCGGATAACGTCGCGGATGTCCCGGGTACGGGCGCCGATGTCGTCGTCAAGCAGCGGGGAGGCAACGACGCCGGGATGTCGTTGGTAGTAGGAGGCGCGTGCTTGAAGGGCGCGCTCCATGTTCGTTGCCTCCGTGACAAACGCTGCGACGGTGGTCGGCGGGTTGCGGACGAGGCCCCCAAAGATGTCGTCCCTCACCCCGCGCATGAGGACACGCAGCTTCTTGTCATCGGTGGCTTGTGGGTCGGCACGCGCGCTCAAACGCAGGACGTCTTGAACGAAGCTGGTGACGCTTTCGTTGGGGCCTTGCGTCCTCGTCCGAAGAAGGTCTTCGGCTCTCTCCCTTCGGTGCTGACTGGCGAACGTCCCTCGGAGCTCTCCTTTCAGCTGGTCCCATGATGTAATCGAGGTTTCACGATTCTCGAACCAGTTTCGCGCCGTGCCCTCGAGGAAAAAATAGACATTTTGTAGACGCTGTTCCGGAGTCCATTGGTTGTACAGTGCCACCCGTTCGTATTGCTGCAACCAGTCTTCGACGTCTTCGTAGATCTCGTCGTGGAAGGACGTCGGTGTACGAGGGGCGACGGGCAGGTAGACGACGGGGGCGGCGGTCGGGTTCTGCGACGACTGGGGGTTCATTGTCGGCTTCGTCAATTGGTTGGTCTTCTTCGGCAGTAGACCGAATTCCGGGGGCAACCCTTGTACACGGCGGCTTCCTCGGGTCTCGGTCATCTCCCCGTACGGTCTTCTTAAGCCGGAGACTGGGCTTGTGCTGCGAACCCTCGGAGGGGTACGCTTTAAGGGGTTGCGGTACCCCGCACCTCCACCAGAAATGTCACGAACGGAGGTGACACGAAGACGAGCAGTGAACTCAAAAATAACGGTTTAATAGGCGAACTTGTGCCAACCAAAAATAAGTAACGAAAGAGCGTCAAGGCAGCAGAAAAGCAGGCGGCAATTCGGCGGCGAAACAGAGCGCGCGGGACTGACTCGACAAAGTCGCGGGTAGCTGCTTATCTACAGTGCGTCGTTATCTCGAAAGTTCGGCAAAGAAAGTTCGAGCGTCGCGCGCTCGGGGCGAGCATGAACTGGCCCTTTCGAGAACAACAAAGCAAAGGGAAAGTTACAACTAGTGCGATAATGTATGAGAATCTTCTAGAAGACCGTGACCGAGCGTTGCTTTCTCGGCTCTGCGGGCGGCAATATGGGACTATTTTAAGCCGTTTATTACAAAACAACTTTAAAGGATTTTAATAAAACAAATTGTTAGAGAAACCGAAAAAGAAATTTTTTTAGGATAGTGTAGGCGGTAGCACAACCAGTAAAAAATTAAAGCCGTAAAAAAAACCAAACGAAACCGATATAAACAGGAAACAATAACCATAACCAAAACGTGTTTTTTTCGGTTTGAGTTTTTGCTTAGTAGTCATTGCAAATTTTTGACAAGTTTGACAATTGTGAAATACGTGGAAACATTTTTATAGTTTTACAAGTTATGTTCCGTGTATGCACCGAGTCTCCTAAATTTTTCTCTGGGCGAGTCGTCTAAAGCATTTTATTGTAATTTTTTTATTGAAGCGTGTTTCTTGCCCCAATGTGTTCTCTGCTTTTCCCCGACGTGACCTCATCTTTTTTTCTTACACCCGTCACACTATTACCCCTCCCAAAAACAACTACTTCTGATTCTTATTTCAGGTAGAGCTGCCCTCGTAGTAGCGCGCGAGGCGGTTCCTTTGTACCTCAAATATGCGGGAACGGATCCTCTGTCTCAAACGGTAAACCACGTCGTTAAGACGCGCGACAACAGTGAATGACCCTTTCCAGTTTCTTCGAAGTTTTGGTGAAAGTCCTCGTTTTCGTAGTGGGTAATGTAGCCACACTATGTCACCCGGTTGAAAAACCACTTCCGTGCTGTGCTCGTCATAGCGTGCCTTCATGCGCTGGAAGCTGATGGAGAAGCGGCTTCTTACAAGGTCATTGGTCTGTTCAAAACGTGTTATGAAGCCAATAACGTACGACTCCGTTTGAGACTAGCGGTCTGGCAGTCTTGAGAAGGCTTTGTCGCATGGCATACGAATTTCCCTTCCAAAGATAATCATCGCAGGCGTATACCCGTTGACTTCATAGACCGCTGATTGGTAAAAGTACAGAAATAAAAAAAATCGTCTCAAAATTTTTGGTGGTTGTTAACAAACATAGCCAAATGCTGCAGTATGGTGCGATTAAAGCGCTCAACGAGTCTAGCTGTACTGGGGATGCAGTGGCGTCGTCTTTTTCCTTGGTTATGTTGAAATGTTTACAAACATCTTGACATACTTAGGACTCAAAGTTCCGCACTTGGTCGAAATGCAGCGACAAGAGTGCGCCGTATCGGGATAATCAGTGAGTTACCAGAGCATCCGCCCCAACAGGGGCATTCTGATCACGATTGGCGATGGCTTCTTGCCATTTCGAAAAGTAGTCAACATTGACGAGTAGATAACGGTTCCCGATTTTTATCGGGTAATGGGCCTAGGACGTGGATGGCGATACAGTCAAATGGTGCTCCACCTATGCATTCTCGCAATGGCGCATGCGCTTCCTTGTTTGGGCCCATATGCGAGGTGCAGATGTCGCATTGCGGGCGCTATAACCTAACGTCATTATGGCACTGCAACCAGTAGAAGCGGTCGCGTATCATCCGAAGAGTGAGATTGATGCTAAATTGGCCTCCTTCAAGACCACTGTGAACCTGTCTGAAAATCTGGGTGCGGAATATAGGTGATGCGACTAGTGGCCACACGACTCGGTCACCAGCAGGTGATTCCCAGCGTTGATAAAGAAGTCTATTACGCAATTCCAGCGTGTCCCATTGGGACCAATATTTTAAGAAAGGTGCGTTACCGTGGTACATGTTGGTTGGCGACCACTTCCAATTCATTGGACACATAGACCGACTGCAAGGTCGCGCAGCTGGGCTTCTTGGATCTCTTGAGGTGCTCACTTGTTCTTACCTGTTACAGAAGGCTACACTCTAGAAAAAAAGGAGCGGGACTTAGTCCATCAGGAGCCACCGAATGCGCTGCCACCACCATTTGACCCCTGGGGGACTAACGGGGTAGGGCAGCAACTTTTGCGCCCCTATAGTTTGTCCCTCAAGGTTGAACCCAAGGACTAACTTTTGCACCCTTGCATTTAGGCTACTGGGGCTATATATTGCGCCCTTACCTTATTCATTACTGAATCGCACTCTTGCACACACAGGTGGCGCTAGTCAACGTCTAATTCAAAATTGGTAAAAAATATATTATTGCCGGGGGAGATATTTCCCACGCTGATTAAATTCACATATGTACAGCGCATATTTCACATTTGCACGCGGATTATGTTTTAACCGAGAGAAGGAATTAGAACACAGATGACACACGCACAACACACACGGCGACGACACACTAACTGAATCGCCACCCAAAAAGGCCACCCATGCGCCTTTTATACTGATCATATGAAATGAGTTGTTTGGTCAGTGACCATCTCGACAATGAACGATGTTACAAGTATGGTGCTGATTTCGGACAAATATTGTTCTCCAAAATTGTTTCTAAACTTTCCAAGGAGTGTATCTCTTACTAAGACGTAACGGTACACAGAGTAATTATTTGTGACAGTCTATAAGACAACGTCCCTATAGGCTACCATCAGCCATGTTCTCGCTTCCCCCTATAGAGTGCCTCACTTTTTACATGCGCGTCTCCGTGGTAACCACATCGTCAGTAGCAAAAAAAAATACACACACTCACACACAAAACACAAAGATTTTTAGATGTTGCTGTTTCTTAGTGCCAGAAGCAGCGATTTCACTTCGCTTTCAGTTACAAGGCCTAAACTCTTAGCGTTATTGTTCTTGAATACCGCTAAATTGAACAACACATCAAGTATGCCTCTCAATGCAAGTTATTGTTTCTGAGTTGTAAAGGACCGAGTTTAATATGTTCCACATTGTAAGTATGCTCGCATTATAAAAAGATGGGAATCATATTACTTTCCTTCAAAATTATGCAGCGTTTTTGTAGGCTGGTTTCTATATTTCGTGAATACCTTTAGTCAATTAGGGTCTCGAGTTGTTAAATTGTTTTATAAAAATGCCCCTTTTTCGCCTTTTTTAGAATTAAATTCCAGGTAATCCATAGATTTCTAGCTTTTTGTAATGTTGTCTGCTTTCTTAATATAAGAGACTCGATATACAACGTGCCAGGTTATGACGAAATCTTTCATTCATTCATTCATTCATTTATTTACCCTTAGAGGTCCTTTTTCCGGGACATTACATAAAGGGGGTGATCAATCAGATATCAGTCAAAGAAGGAAACAATGAAACAGCAACAAACAATGAAACAACAACTATTTCACCAACAAACACGCACTCAGTAATAATCCATCAGTGAACCAAAAATATAAAGCAAACAGGCAGTCATTATTTCCCTTGAAATTGCGAAACCAAGGAGGAACGGAAAGCCTCCGGGCATTTTATTAAGGCGATGCACTCAGCTAGTGCATTCCATTCAGAAATTGCTAGGGGAAAAATGAGGTATTAAATGCGTTAGTGGATCCAGATATGCGCTGCACACAGTTAGAGTTCGTTAATCTACGAGAGGATTGGGGAGGAGGTTGTAAAAGCATCGATCTAATGTCTGGATGATGGTGGAATATTTTGTGAAATAGGCAGAGACGCGAGCATTTACGGCGGGTAGCTAATGAAGTTAGGTCTAATTGAGACTTTAGAGCCGTCCCAAGCAGCACGGAATTCGGCCAAGCAATGGCCAGTGGCTGGGGATGGGATGGCTTGTGGCCAGTGGCCAAAGAGTGGCCATTCATTGGCCAATGCTTGGCCGATGGCTGATGGCCAGTGGCCAGTGGCCAATGGCCAGAGAAAGGCCAGTCATCGGCCGATCTCTGGCCACTGTCTGGCCACTGGCCAAAGGACCATTGCCAGCCATTGGCCAATGCTTGGCCAACTCTGTGCTGCTTGGGGTAACGCTAGCAGTATGATCGTATACAGAGTATCTAGTGAGCGGCAAGATTTTGGATGGCTTCAAGTTGGGTGGTAAGGTAGATTTGGTGAGGGATCCAGATGGTGGTGGCGTACTCAAGTTTTGGTCGGACGAATGTCTGGTAGGCTAAAAGACGAAGATTCGGAGGAGCAGAGTGTAGGCAGCGTCAGAAGTATCCCAAAGTTTTTGACGCGGCGAGTGAAATGGATTTGGTGTGAGCGGCCAGGATAAATCGGAGGTAAGGAGTACACCAAGGTATTTGTATGATAGGACGTCACCAATGGGTTGGGTGCCAAGAGAATATATCCATGACGTAACAGACCGGTTGTAAGTGAAACGTACGAGTTTGCACTTTGAATAATTAAGGCTCATCTGCCAGTCGGAACACCAATTAATTATGGTAGACAAGTCATTCTGAAGGCGCACGTGGTCGTCCGGAGAAGCAATTGGTCGGTATAATACACAATCGTCTGCAAAAAGACGTACTTTGGAGGAAATGGAATGAGGGAGATCATTATTAAATATTAGAAAAAGGAGAGGGCCGAGGAACGACCCCCGTGGCACTCCCGACGTAACGTTGCATAAACCAGATTCGTTACTGTTCACAACTGAAAACTGTACTGGAGTAGAAAGAAATTGATCGTCTTTAAACATCATCTTCTTTCAACACGCTTTCCACTGCACCAAGTAAAATGCAAAGCATCCACACTTGCGGCAAATTTGCGCAGGGAGTGTTCGCCATGCAATTGTAAAATATCTTGATGATATCAGGTGTTCACTCTCGCAAATTTAGGCCCTTCTTTTTTTGCGTGCAGAACCTAGCATTAAGAGGGGGAGCAATTCGAATCCTAAAGAAAGTTCGCAAGTTAATTGCAGACGAATCCCGCACAGAGGTGCCTCACGTGCGCCTGTGTTGCGGTGTCACGTAGCGGAAAGGAAAGCCGGTTGAAAGGCGGAGGCGCTTGCGGACGATCAACCCTTTCGTCCCCTCCTCGCAGCTTGTATTGCAAACGCGGCCTATAATGCGCGTGACCTCGATCCAGCAGTTGATAACAAGCAGGAATCTAGCCACAGAGAAGCTGCGAAGGCTAGTACGTCATAACTGCACTCTCTTCGTATACGTGGCTTGCAGATGAAGTCATTTCCGATGCCCTCCAGAGAAAAGAGGAAGAAGGATCTTTCCTCTTATCAAGATCCTCCTTTGTGAATTTCGGATTTGCACAGGCGTCGCTATTCCCCTCCCAGAAGATTAAGGAAGATTAACCAGTCACTCAAAATTCTTACCAAAGCAGTTTCTCTCTCCTCCTTGTACATGGTGTTCTAAAGTATGCGATGTGACGTCAGTGCAAGGAGCCTATTCAGTGAATCTACCAATCCTGGGAAGTGCTTGAAGTGCAAGGCACATAGATCCTTTGAAGGAAAGCCGGCGAATGACCAGGGTATACATATGTCTAGGTCTAAAAATAAAGTCTTTGAGGTGACACTTTTCACAGGACGCGTTATGTGATTGTACCAAGCTTTGTCAGATCTCAAATTTTATTTTTTATCTATAAATTTTTTATCTTCCCATTTATTGAGCCCCATCAGTAAATGACAATGATTGGCTTTACCCTGCTCTGCGGGACATTAAACGCACTGGCAGTGTTTAGGCCCTACGTCCACACCTAATTCATAAAGGCACCCACTTTCTAGGCTCTCTTCCAGAAATCCTAGAGGTTTTCTGTATACTTGGACATACAAGATCTATATTAATTTAAGTTGTTTATATTTTTAGTTATTGTATTGACCTTTAGAAAGTGTGTCACTAACAAGATAAAACCCTGTCATTTTTCGTTTCTATTTTGGCCAAAATGCTTGCACTCAAAATTCCTTTGAAGCTTGGATTGCACGGAACAAAACTACCGTAAAATTCCGAGCAAGCGCCCCCCTGCACGCAAGTCAAATTTACCTGCAAAGTAGGGGGGGGGGGGGGCGCTATCCCGGAACGGCACCAAAATTCAAAATGGCGACGACAAAATTTTTTTGCCAGAAAAAGAAAAAAAAATCGCAGTGCACACAGATTTTATATTTTGTTCATATCTGAGAACATAGACTTTATTAGGCCAAAGATTTGTCACTGCTATGTTAATCACTTTCAAAACCACCAAAGACACCTCAGAGTCGGCCGCAAGAGAAAGTTCGCAGCATTCCGCGATGTTTCCCAACTGCATGCCGTAGGCTATTTTGACAGCCTCTTCCGAAAGAAGCCGGTTGCTAATGGCTCATTCTGCACTTCTTTCGCGCTTCCAGGTATTAAAAGAGCGTGTCGTCCACGTATTCACTAAACACCGGCGCGCTGTTACTTAGCTTTCGTCAAACTTTGGCTTTCCCGTAGTTTGACTGTACCAAATTGTCAACATTCTTGTCCCATTCCCGTATCCGGTCGAGTTGATGTATCGAGACGTCTGGTGTACGTCTTTCCCATTTTCACAATGCCATTGGACGACCTCAATTTTCTTTTCCACTCTTTAAGAATGCACAGCACCCCCGAAACAAAGCGACAATGGCGCGTAGTGACCGGGCTGATCGGGCTGCAAAGTAGGATTGAATTGGATTGAATTCTTGGACTGAACTTCGCAGGCCAGTGTTGCCTGGGCGCGGTCAGCGCGGTGCGTGATACAGGTGCGGAGCGGGGAGGGGGGCGCTTTCCCGGAACGGCGCGAAAATGTGAAATTAGCGGTGAAGTTAGGGGGGCTCTTGCTCGGGTGGGGCCGCTTGCTCGGAATTTTACGTATGTTAATATATGCACATCGCTTTTAAGACATAAAAAGCTTTATCTTATTAAGAGAGCTTCCAAGATATTGCTTGGCTTTTATAAGAATTTGGCAATTCGACATTGCAAAACACCCGCAAACTTGAAAGCAACTTTGTGAAAGCTTTTGTTATCGTTAAAACACAGGGCTTATAATATTTTTTAGTGATTTCGCATTATCTCAATCATCCATCATTTGGAATAGCTACAACAATATGATTGGTCCTTATACCTGATATTGTCAAGGGTTCTTAATATAATTTTTAAACGTCACAATAGGCAAAACAATCAACTAAAATGTTTTGAATAAAAATAAGTTTATAGAATAAAAACTTTATGGTCCAAATTAACAAAAATTTCGAGCGGCATCTAAAAGCTCCAGCCAATAAATTTTACAAATAGTACATCCACCGCGGGGTACACGTGGCATATCTCACAGATTACCCCTCGTGAAACGCGCGCAAGGCTTCGAAAAAGTATTTTGCGTTATGCTGCCAAAGTCCGGTATGATTATCATTCAGAATATTCAGTTTCTTAACATAATATATTTCGCATCTAAAACATACATGAATCACTTTTTAATAACATTCATTTTTCTTCTGCAGCATTTATAAAGTTCCTCGATTCGAATTGACACTGAAGTATGTAACAGAGCATTAAAGATACTGGTCGCCCGGAAAAATAGCTAATTCCTCGACACCAGCAAATTTTTTTTTTTAACAACCTATCTTTAGTGATGACACCTGGTAGCAATTGGCGCCGTAGGTGTTGTACTGCGGTACTAACGGAAACGGAGTTTCCTCCGTAGCTGATAGACGATTAAAGTCACTTTTTGTCTTGCTGTCACCTGGGGTGCATGTGTCTTTTCTGCTTGGCGACCATGTGGTCACACTGTGTGATGTGCGCGGCCGAGAACCATCACCGGAGTACAGATGTTTTCGCCATGACGTGGCTGCGCGTGCCACGAGACATACCGTCGTCGGCCGGAGAGGGGGCACGAGCGGAAAAATAACGAAAGGAGGGGAGAAGAAGACGAGCGTTCCGAGGAGCTGGCTGACAGCGGAGTGCGTCTGGTTCGACTAGTCCGGGAACGCAAAAATGTGCTTGCCTGGCCACCGTTGTCGCTGAGTGCGTCCCGGTTCGACTAGGCCGGGAACTCAAGAATGCGCTTGCCTGGCTACGCTCCCGCTGAGTGCGTCCTGGTTCTATAAGGCCGGGAACTCGGGGACTCGTCAACCTGCCCACCGCCCTCGCTGGGTTCGTTCGGGCTTCTGGAGACCCGGAACCCAAGACTCCGCCCGCCCAGCCATCCCCACCTTCGCAACGACCGAAGACTCAAAGATACAACGTATGACAAACATTTTTCTATTGCAATTAAGAACTGTGGAAGCCGCGTGTGTAACGTCTATTGATATCGCTGTTCCAAATATTTTTGTAGAACCTTCGCTAATACCGTTGCTGAAAATATTTTTCTTTATATCTTCTTTGTTTTAACAATTCTCAAAGCCAACGGTCTCGTTCTCATTGTTTATGACACGATATTCCCACCAACCTTATGACAAATTGGCGTCCGCGACAGGACGAGACTGTTTGAGCATTGTTTAAAGAAGAAACAACAATGAGTACCAGGGAATTAATTGGCCTGGGAGAGAAGTTGGGTTTAAGAGACGCTGAGCTGAGAGCCTGGGTAGAGGCGGAACAGGCACGTGCGGCGGAGAGTGAAAAATACGCCCGTGAGTAGCGTGCAGCTGAACGTGAGGCTAGCAGGATGCGCGCAGAAGAAGAACGTGAGGCTATCAGAATGCGCGCAGAGGCAGAGGAACGTGCGCTACAGCTCCGTATAAGGCTGCAAGAGGCCAGTAATGCACAAGAAAGGCCTGCTGCAGGTGACAGACGAGCAGAAGAAAGTCCCTCTATGGTCATTAACCCCCACAGGATGATCCCTTCATTCGATGAGAAACGAGATGACTTAGACGCGTATTTGAAGCGCTTCGAAAACATCGCCACGGGCTATAATTGGCCAAGAGAAAAGTGGGCTACGGCATTTAGTATGTGCCTTAGTGGGGAAGCTCTGAAGGTGTTCGGCCGGCTGTCCCCGGAGGATTCTATGTATTTCGAGAAAACAAAGTTGGCATTGTTGCAGCGCTTTCGTTTCACAGCGGAGGGGTACCGCGAACAATTCCGCGAGAGTAAGACCCAGGAGGGGGAAACTGGAAAACAGTACGCTACCAGAATTTCTAGTTTGTTTGACCGCTGGGTGGAGACGTCCGGTACTGCAACTAACTTTAAAGATCTACGCGATCTAGTAGTTGCCGAAAAGTTTCTTAACAACTGCCACAGCCGTCTAGCTCTGTTTCTCCGAGAGAGAAAGTGCAAGACGCTCAGCGAGATGGCAGAAGTGGCGGACGGCTTTCTCAAAGCACAGCGAGAGAGAAACCTACTTGTATTCCAGGAAACGTGCGAGTTGTGGGACGCGAAACCGAAGGATGGCAATTCCTTCAACAAACCTCAGATTAAATGTTTCGTTTGTAATAAGACGGGGCATAAAGCATCAGAGTGCCGCTCGACATCACAGGAACTCTTTTGCGTGCACTGTCGTCGCAAGGGACACGACTTGAAATCGTGCAGATGAAAAGACGGCGGCCAGAATGTGTCTTCCTGTTGTATATCTCATCAAGACATGAGGAACGATTCGCGGCAGGCTTCTGAACAAAAACTGGAGAAACAAGATGAAGGGAACAAGGATCCCAACATGGTCCAAGAAAGGTCGACGGCACATGATGACATGCCCGTCTTGGAAGGGGCACTGTTCGGCCACACTGTCTCGGTATTACGAGACACAGGGAGCAACACCTTAGTTGTACGTCGCTCACTTGTCCCAGAGGTGGCATTTACGAGGACTACCGCCAAACTAAAGTTGGTGGATGGCCGCAGCGTCAAGATTCCGGAAGCGAAAGTTGACATCGCCTCTCCCTATTTCGCGGGAACCGCTATTGTAAAGTGCCTGGAGGATCCTCTTTACGATGTTATAATCGGAAATGTTCCCGGTTCACGCGAAGTCTTCTCCCCTGACTCGGAGTGGAAGGGATTGGTGCAGGTTCATGATCCTCCTGCAAGCGAAATCATGAATGACGAAAAACCGAAACAACACGTATCCACTTCGATCCTGACCGGAGCAAGCTTTACTGGGCAAAGCCGAAAAGCGCCCACCGTTGAGATTGGCTCCATGCAGGTGACAACGAAGAAACCCGCGCTCGCAAAGCGGGTACTGGGCACCGTCCAGTGGTTCAACGTAAATGACGGCTTCGGCTTCATCAACCGCAACGACACGAGGGAAGACATCTTCGTTCACCAGACCGCGATCACGCGGAGAAACCCGCAGAAGTTCATGCACAGCCTTTACAAGGGTGAGACCGTCGAGTTTGACATCGTCGTAGGCGAGAAGGGCCGCGAGGCCGCCAATGTGACGCGTCCCGAAGGCGCACCCGTGCCGGGTACTCCTTACGCCGCGGACAGCAGACACTCTAGAGGTCGCTGGTTCCCGAGACAGGGTCAACGCCCACCAATGCCCAATCCGCGCCGTGGTGTGCAGGACTCGGACGACGTTCATGACGTTGTGCTCGTGCCGGACTTGCCGCAGCCGCAACGGCCACCGCAGCGATGGCCGCGGCCTAGGAGACCCTTTCTACGCCGCTACTACCGACGTTCCAGGGGTACGACCAGAAGCTCGCTACCCACCGGAGACATGAGACCCCAATTCCAGTTTGAAGAGGAGGACGAATACCAGGACACCCGTGCCCAGTGGAGGCCACGTCGACGCTTCTACGGGAGGTACTTGCGCAGACGCGGCGGAAGGTCCAGGAGTGATCCAGAGGGGTTTGACTTCAAGCAGGAGCACAGGAATGCACCGGGTTCGTGGCGCAAGCCGAGGCCTAGATCGATGTCGGCATCGCCTTCGAGGGCGTCTGCCGGACGCGACCAGGAGTTGAGCAGCGAACGCTCTTCGGCAGAAAGCTTTGGAAGCGGTCCTAAAAAGACGGAAAGAAAGAAGAGCGCAATGCGTCCGCCAAGAAAAGGGCTGATTTCAAGCATTCCCCAGAGAAAAAGAAATTTGCGAGGAAAAGTCCCCGGTGCAGACCGAGGAGTTGGTCAGCCCTCTGTGAAGGAAGCGACCTTGCCGCCGCCAAATGGTCCCTACTACGATTTTGACCTGGAAATTGAGAAGGAACTAACCTGTTTTGCTTGTGTTTTGGCCCGCATACTGTGCATATTTCGTTTGGCTACCAATCGTGTCTTAGAGGTGCGAAAAATTTGAGAGGAGGTTTCGCTTCAAGTGGAAGCTCCGCGACGAGTAACTTGAGCGCAATGACTGGTATCTTGAAATAGGGAAGTACGCTGGGGAGGCCGGTGGAGCCTTGCATTGCGAGAATATTGCTCTGGTGTTGAACGTATCGGGGCTTCGGAAAATGTGGGGGCAGACTACATGAGCCGTTTGCTGTGAAATATCGTGTGAGCAACTTTTGTTTTCTTTCAGTTTTGTGCTTTCCTTTCTGTCTTTCTCTTGAACTTTTTTGAGTTTTTTTTAGTTACTGTATTGAATGCATTTCTCTACGCCGGAAGTCCGCGCACGTTGCTTAGTTTTTTTTTAATCAAAAGAAATCTGGAAATAATGGACTCTTGTGATGTGCGCGGCCGAGAACCATCACCGGAGTACAGATGTTTTCGCCATGACGTGGCTGCGCGTGCCACGAGACATACCGTCGACGGCCGGAGAGGGGGCACGAGCGGAAAAAGAACGAAAGGAGGGGAGAAGAAGACGAGCGTTCCGAGGAGCTGGCTGACGGTGGAGTGCGTCCTGGTTCGACTAGGCCGGGAACGCAAGAATTGCGCTTGCCTGGCCACTGTTGCCGCTGAGTGCGTCCCGGTTCGACTAGGCCTGGAACTCAAGAATGTGGTTGCCTGGCTACGCTCCCGCTGAGTGCGTCCTGGTTCCATAAGGCCGGGAACTCGGGGACTCGTCAACCTGCCCACCGCCCTCGCTGGGTTCGTCCGGGCTTCTGGAGACCCGGAACCCAAGACTCCGCCCGCTCAGCCATCCCCACCGTCGCAACGACAGAAGACTCAAAGACCCAACGTATGACGAACATTTTTCTATTGCAATTAAGAACTGTGGAAGCCGCGTGTGTAACGTCTATTGATATCGTTGTTCCAAATATTTTTGTAGAACCTTCGCTAATACTGTTGCTGTAAATATTTTTCTTTATATCTTCTTTGTTTAAACAATTCTCAAAGCCAACGGTCTCGTTCTCATTGTTTATGACACGACATCCCCACGAACCTTATGACACACTCGGACCCCTACGGTCACAACAAGGTGTCAGAAGTAGGCGGCCCCCGGTCTGACGTCCTCCTCGCTGCTGCCAGGCTCACAGCTGCCCCTGCTTCTCGTCGTCTTCGCGTCGCACGCTGCTACGCTTTTCGTCTTCGCGTCACCGTCGCTACGTTCCTTGTCATGTCGAAGGAAAGAACAACGGAAGCTGCCCCCGCCACCGTCCCCGTTGCTTCACTCCCAAGCTTGGTTTCACCGCCAAAATTTGACTTCGCAAGCCCCGACAAGTGGCCGCGATGGTTTCTACGATTCGAAGATTTCAGCTTTGCGTCATGCATCTACCAAGTGTCGCACGAAGTTCAGGGGCCGGCATTACAGTTTACTATGGGATTCGAAGAGGCACGGCGCGTTCTTTAGACGTTAGGCCTCACCACAGAGGAATGGCGTTCCTTCGCTGCGGTAACAGACAAGTTCAGGGCGCACTTCGTGCATCAACCTAACGAAGTGTACGAGAGCGTGCTTTTTCACCGGCGTGTCCGAGAACGAGGAGAAACCGTCGACAGTTTTTACACCGCGTTTCGAGCACTCGTTTGCAAGTGCAACTATCCGTCCTCGGAGATCGAGGACAGGCTCGTTAGTGACCGCTTCGTCGTAGGACTTCTTGACTCGAGACTCTCTGACAAGCTCTGCCGCTGTCCGACCCTCACCACGGCCGAAGACCGGGTACAAGCACGCATCCAGAAAGACACCGTCAAGGCGCGGGCGACCGTTTTTCGTGACGAGACAGCTGCCGTCTCATGTGAGCAGCTCAGGCTGAATGAAGCACGTCTGAAGAAAGAACGAAAACCGGCCCCCAAGACGTCTCCCAAGCGAGACTCGGCGTCGTAGCCGAGAGAAGGCAGCAACGACTGCAAATTCTGCGGCCTTCGAGCGCACCCCCGTAAAGGAGTGCCCGGCCAGACAAGCCAAGTGTCACTACTTTCAGCGCCTGGGTCACTTCGAAGATGTCTCCGAGAGCGGAAACGCCGTTTTGGCACTGTTCATCTACATGCTGCTTCGACCATGGGCCGAGCAAAGTTTGTCAAGGTAGCCGTCAACGGGTACGACGTCGACTTCAAAGTGGACTCCGGAGCCGAAGTCACGGTGGTTCCAAGCAGATTTCCCGGAGAACCTCGCAGTTGCCAAGAGCCAACTGGACCGGGCAATTACCCATTGACAGTTCTCGGTACCTTCGAAGCCACATTGACTTGGAGAGGCAAGTTGGATGTGGAGCGGGTTTACGTCCTGCCGAAACAAGACCCGCCTCTTTGGGGTTTCCTGCCATCCAGAAGATGGGTCTGGTGAAGTTTGTTGACGCCCTCTCCAGTCTCAACCAGCAAAGCCATCTTCACAGCGACATCTTTGAAGGGTTGGGTGAGCTGAGGGACGAGTATGTGATTCGACTCCAGCCAGAAGCACAGCCGTCCTCCCTCAGCGTTCCTCGCTATATTTCGATATGCCTTCATAACATTGTCCGCTATGAACTGGATAAATTAGAAGCTGACGGTGTGATCCGCAATGTCGACGATCCGAGGGACTGGTGCTTTCGTATCTTTGTCGTCCCCAAGTCCTCTAGAGGATAGCGGATCTGTGTCGATCTCACACGCCTTAACCAGGTGGTCGAGCGGGAGCGACACGTGCTCCCATCGGTAGAGCACATCCTTGGACGTCTGCGTTCTGCTAGGATATTTTCCAAGCTCGACGCTAAGCCATTTTTCACCAGATTAAGCTATCTGCCAAAAGCCAGCTCCTCACGACCCTCATCACCCCGTTTGGCAGATACTGCTTCTGTCGCCTTCCTTTTGAAATTCACTCCACTCTGGAGTATTTCCGACGTCAAATGGGAAGAATCTTGGAGAGTCTCGACGAAGTCGTCCACATGATCGACGACATTTTAGTCTTAGGATGCACCCAAGATGAACATGACCAACGTCTTCCAATAGCTTTGGGTCACCTGATAAGTGCCGTAGTGAAACTGAACAGGGCCAAGTGCGTCTTTTCAGCGTTTGCTGTCAGGTTCTTAAGGGTCACTGTCAGCACAGACGGTATCAGCCCCAATCTAGACAAGGCCGAGGCTCTGGTCAACTTGGAGGCCCCAGCGGGCGTGAGTGGTATCAGGAGACTTCTCGGCATGGCTAATCACGTAGGCCGTTTTCTTCCTCACCTCTGCGACGAGACTACGCCGATTCGAGTTCTTCTCCAAAAGAACAGTGCCTGGTGTTGGCGGTTCATTCAGCAGTCTGCCTTTGTTCGTCTTAAGAGCATGTTGACCTCCGAAGTCTGCATGGCCAAGTATAACCCTTTGTACCATACAACAGTGTCGGCTGATGCAAGTTCGTATTGGCTGAGAGCCGTTCTTCTACAGGACCAACCAACGGGAAGGCGTCGTGTTGTTGCCTACGCCTCGCGGTCTCTTACACCAGCTGAAACCTGGTACAGCCAGACGGAGAAAGAACCGATGGCCGTCGCATGGACCGTTGAAGGATTCAACTAGTTAGTCCGTGGCATCAAGTTTGATGACGAAACAGATCATCGACCCCTTTTCACTCTGTTGGGATCTGCGGAACTGGACACTATGGCTCCTCGTATTCAGCGCCTGAGGATTCGGCTCATGGCCTACGAGTACAACATTCTCTATGTACCGGGAAGCTCCTGGCGTCAGAAGACACCCTTTTCAGAGCTCCTGTACAGGATGCTGACAACAAAGTCGACACCGTCGAGCTCTTCGTTGGGTCACTGCCCAAGGATATCGAAAGTCTCGCATCCACTCGCCTCGATCGCCTTCACCAGCACTAAGCAGAGAATGCAGTCTCTGCCGGCCTACTCCTATTCTGCAAAAATGGGTTGCCCAACAAGGTGTCCAATGTTTCAGTGCACCTTAGGGCTTTCTGGAAGGAGCGAGGCAGCATCACAGCCTTCGAGGGCCTGTTGCTGAAGCACTGTCGATCGTGGTTCCTCAGACCCTTCAGAACGAGATGCTAACATTACTCCGCGAGGGCCACCAAGGCGTGGGAAGATGCAAGGCAAGGGCTAGCTACTCAGTGTGGTTGCCAACCTTGAACAGCTAGCTCGAACAACTGGTGGGGACGTGTGAGCGTTGTTCCCGAACACGAATTCAGTGCTGCCAGCCGATTATAGGGACTCCTACACCCGATCGCCCTTGGCAACGTATCGGGGTTGACGACTTTGAGCTGCAGGGACGCAACTACGTGGTCATGGTTGATTACAATTCCTGTTTTCCTAAGATGGTCAGTCTTGCGACCACAACATCAAGCTCTGTCATCGTGGCTTTGAAGAGTTCCTTTGCCCGGTTTCGGATTCCGGAGACTGTGGTCTCGGATAACGGTTCGCAGTTTTTGTCGACTGAATTTGCCTCGTTCGGAGCCTTGTGTGCGTTCGCCCACCGGACAAACAGTCAGATGTACCCGCAAGCGAATGGCGAGGCAGAGCGCATAGTTCAAACACCGAAGGTGCTCTTCGTGAAGGCAGAGGACCCCCACATGGCATTACTGGTTTACACGGACACACCCGGAATGACCGGCTACAGCGCTTCGGAGTCGTCTCCGGACCAGGCTGCCACGGTTACACGCATCGCTGATGCCGAAGTGGCCGTCACCAAAGCTCGTCAAGAACAGGAACCAGAGGATGTGGAGACGTCAAAGCAAGGACTTTAACAGGCGTCATGCCGTTCAATCACTGCGCCCTCTAGAAGCAGGGGAAGGCGTGTGAGTACAAGATATACCATGTGCCGCTGGAGTGTTGAGTCCGGCTCAGCGGCCGCGCTCCTCCGTGGTCGAGACGCCGAGGGGTGTTGTCCAGCGCCACCATCGCCACTTGGTGCCGTTTACACCCAGTACTCCCAGCCAGCCTTCAACATCAGACGGGCCAGTTCCTGTTGCCGTAAAACCAACAGACGATTCAGCGGAGGTGCCCAGTTCTACACGGCAAAGACTCCCACCGGGTATACGCGTCACGCGTTCGGGGCGGCAAGTCAAGCCTCTTCAAATACTGAACTTGTGAAAGCACGAGGTAAAGCTCCTTCCAGCTGGAAGGGGCGATGTAGTGAGCACACCTGGTAACAGATGGCGCCATAGGTGCTGTACTTCTGTACTACCGGAAACGGAGTTTCCTCCGGCAGTTGATAGACGATTAAAGTCACTTTATGGAGAGCTGTCACCTGGGGTGGATGTTTTTTCTGTCTGGCGACAATGTGGTGGCACTCGTACCCGTACGGTCACAACTCTATCCACTACAACATTCCCAATGTTCTATATAAATACTGTTTCATCGAGATATGCATTTTTGTACTTGAAGAGTCAATTTACGCTCACATATCTTCTTACATGATGAATATTCTTGATATATACTTTGCTTGCTCTTTTACATGTATTATTATCGATGTGTATTAATACATATATATATATATATATATATATATATATATATATATATATATATATATATATATATATATATATATATATATATATACATTTTAGCGCTGTGCCGTTGTATTCAAGCTTAATGTGTGAAATCCTTCGGCGCACCGAGACTGCTCATGCGCGTTTCGGCACTACCTTCGTGTCTGTAATAATTGTTGCTTATTTGTGCTAAAAAATATCGATCATTCTTAACAAAACCCATCATTTTATTTCAAACTACACAAACTCGTTCCAAACCAACGAGCCACTTTCTCGTTCTCCGCTCGCTTGCGTTCCAGCTTTTGTTCTGGTCGAGTCTCAAATTTCCCAGCTGTTGATCTCTTTCTTCTCTATCCACGGCTGCATCCGGACGCTGCGGGTACAAAGTTCACAGCTCGCCCCCGCGCTCTATCGTCTCCGCCGAGGCAAGTCGCGGTGCAAAGTTCAGCTCGGTGCTCGCGTGCATCCCTCCGCAGAGGGAATCCGATGCCGTTCCCAAAAGTTCCAGCACACTCCCCACCGAAAGGGCGCGAGCACATTCTAGAATTTTATTATTTCTAGGAGGTAGATTAGTTGCACTGGCCTTCGCAATACTGTACCGCGATGTACGCGAATCTCGCATAAACGAGCCCCTGCATCACGTAGATAAAAAAACCTTCACCTTGCCAATCTTCCACAGCCGTCGTAGAAGTCGCTCTTTCAAAAGAACCAACTGGCCCACTCGGGGCGGAGAACTGCTTTTGGTGACTAGCATAAGCAGACCTCAGTTCTCGGAGGT
>JAZHYW010004805.1:0-16753 GCA_037355805.1 Ixodes ricinus
CTTCTTTTAAGTGTGCTAATTTAATTTGCGTGCTTATAAAGTAATTTGTTGTACAAAAGCTTAGATAGTAGAAAGGTAGCCACAAAAGGCCTCTGATACCGCAGCTGTCGATAAAAAATAAATTTGAAAATTAAATAAAGAAGGTTTGCGTTTAATATGCTTTGGAACACTTTCAATCAAAAACAAGATCTGGCTGAGAAAAAAAATATTTCATGCAGGCATTTGCCTGCATGAAATTTGTAAATTTTCAAATATATTTTCTATGCGAAAAGCTCGACAACTTAATTGAAAAAAACACCCCGAAAACTTCGAAAACAGGGGACATATATTTGGACCGTATAACATAAAGAAAACACGGATATCCATCTACCCCGCAATAGGCAAAAACTAAGTTGTATTGGCTTTTATACCGCCTGCGCTATACACCAGACCCATAGCTTTACTTGGTCTAAAATTTACAGTTTCGTTACCTAGCTTCCTTTGTGGCTTGATTGTTTAAAAGTCTCGCACTGTAAGGCCTCCGTATCTGCTGCACCATGTAACCCGCTGGAATGGTCATCATCAGGTAAGCTTGGAGGAGAAACTGTGCCGACATCAATCAGTCATTGAAGGTGCCTAAAACACTTGGTCGTTTATTGAGTTCGAAATCTCACTTGGGCAAAGTACTCAGAATTTGTGGTCTGTAAGGAGTACACTTTAAGATTGTCTTCCTGTCCTGGTGGCGTAGCAAGGAAACCTCGGTAAGATACGCAATCGAAAATAGTGAAAGGGTGACTTGAAGAAAGCGCATTCTTGTTCGGAGGTTCCGCAGTTTCTTATGCTCCAAACAAAATAGTTCGCGGAGTTATTACAGTTACTAGTGCTCTCTAGATATATCTAGAGTGCGATGGTTGTACACAATTTTGTGTTATAATTGTTTTTGTAGGAGTAGACAACTAATTAGAAGAGTGGGACACAAAAATGGGGGCCCAGGAGTAATGGCCCTTGTCAGGTTCCATTAGGTGTGGTAACTTAAATTACGTGCCTAGAAAATAATTTGTTGTACGGAAGCTTACAAAGCGGAAAGATAGTCTGCTCCAAAAGGCGGCGTCTGATGTTCCGCTGTAGATGATAAATAAATCATCCAATAGAACAATGAACGTTCAGCTTCAATATACATTAAAACATGCAATCGAAGACAAGATCTGGATGAGAATGAAGTGTTTCGCACATCAATTTGCTGGAACCGAGAGAATTTTTCAAATGTCTTCTCTTAAAAAAATTATACTGCTTCGACTTGGACCGTATACCATAAAAAAAAACAGATATCCACTTACCACTGTAATGGGCCACCGCCGACCCAACCAGCAACGTTAAACAGATGATGGCTTTCATCTTGATAGATTGCGCTTCTGCTTTCTGACTGCTAGAGCCGTGCGAAGGCTCCGCTCTTATATAGCAAGCGTTATCAGTAGGTTCAATGGTTATGGGGAATTCCGACGCCGTCAGACACGCATTGATTGTTGGCCTGCATTGATAACATGGCACTTATTCTCCGTTCATACTCAAGCTGACAGTGCAGCGGATGGTATGGGCTCGCCGGACTTATCAAATGCATTCCTTTTCAACAGCTTACCCCGCTTTCTGCGTAAATGTGTAGGGCGGGAGCGTGATCACGTGGGCAAAGACTGACCTGTGAGAGGACCAGGGAGCACGTAGCCTTCACCGTACTATCAGCTTAGGGGCTGAATGAGCACACATCTCCGTGGATACGAAGAAGAAATGATTGACCCACGGCTATGCTTGCAAGCCTTATCTCTTTTCTAACTATAGTCAACCTCTCGTTTGTTTGCGGTTATCAAGCACTGTAAGACCCTTTATCTTCACGGCCACTATTTTTAGTGAATCGGTCATAGAGGACAAAATCACGGCTACTGAATTTCGCGAATTATAGAAGCGTGCATTGAAACTCTTAAAGACCGAAATTTTCGCGTGCCCTTAAATTTCGCGAATTTCTCAAATCGCGAAATTCGCGAAAATTAAAGGCTCGCGAACATTAAGGGCTTTACAGCATTCTAAGAATTCCCACACTGACTGCATGCCATTTTTGTCCCTCTTCTCTTCATACGGATTGTTTGCGGCCATTTCTGACTGTTTTATTCCCGTAGACACTTGTCCTGCATTTGCATGTGGGCAGTATGATACGAAAAGCCTTAATATATTACTTTAAATTAATGAATTAGTTTAGTTTTGCAAAATGACTGGATAATTCTATTAACAAATTTGACTTGTTTTCGTTCCGGAGCAGACGCTTGATATTCAGCTTTTTAGTAATCGACGAGAGTCAAAAAAAAAAATCAAAAACTCCATTTATTTAAAGTCTGATTGCTTTTTACAAAAGAAAATATTTTAAAGTTCTAAACAAAACCATTTAAAGCACAATTTCTTGGTTTTTGTCCCAAGGAGTTTTTAAAGGAATTATTTGAAACACGCTTAACAATTCTCAAAAAATTGTTGTATATAATACATCTTTTATGTTTTGCTGAGATATTTGCTTGTGCTTCTCACATTAACTTATCGAGAATTCAAAATCTGATTAAAATCATTACTTTAACAAGAAACGTGACAACACAAACGGAATACGGTCGTCTGGTATCATGTGAGTTATTTTTCTGTGAACAGGGTTTTTAAGTGGGACTGAAAATTAGTCTTATCTGTCAACGTTGAAAATTTTGTGTGCATCATTTCCGGATGTACAAGTCACGATTTTCCTCCCAAATTTACGTCGTTGCTTTTAATAGAACGGTGAGACTCATGTATGGTTTTTTTTTCATAAGCAATCACCTTAAATTGTAATTTAATAAAAGGGGAACGGCACAGTACCCTCCGAATTTCCGCGGCTGACGGGACTCCTCGCGTCATCCTTCTCATCACTCCGAAACTGTGTAAGTTAAATAGCAACTTTTTCTTTTTTATAAAAAAACAACGTTTCTTTGTAAGAGGTGCGACTTCTACATCGGTAAAAGTTTTGAAGCGCAAAATAGGGTACTCGATAAAACTGCGAGGTGGATGGACTTTTCGAAAACTATTTTTCCCTCTTAAGGAGATGACATATGCGCAGTAGCGCACAATTCGAAGTGTTACGCTAATGGTGGGTGAGACACCTGATTCAAGAACACTTCTGGAATCTTGCCCTGAATGATCCATCACCCGCTTCTCGTATACTTTGTGCGCGAAGGAACAAAGGTAATTCTCTGGGTTGTGAGGAACTACGCCTCGACCGTCGATTTAACATTTGCGGATGATAAGGCAACTTGCGTATTCTAACTTCATTAAATTTCCGTAGAAATACACAAAAGTTGATTTGAGCTCGTCTTTTGTTTGGACATATTTTAGTCTACCTGCACAGTCAAGGTAGCACTTTAGAGAAATGCCCAACTTAGCCTAAGTTTGGCAATCATCGAGGCCTAACATATGTCTAAAATTTTTCTCTCCAAATACTTAATTAGTGTAAAAAAACAACGTTTCATTGCCTGTTTCATGCCTTTTTTCTTATTCGCCACATAACTGCCAAAGTGCAGGACCTAAGCCAAAAAAGCCACGTACCAAGCTTACAACCAATAGTAAAACTACTTCTGATACTTGTTTGTCGATTTAGGCTGAAAATTTCTAGAAAGTCTAACCAAAGAATACGGGGCCAGTTATACCGATAATAATCCCTGGAGAAGGGGAACTCGAGGAGCGAACGACAAACACAAATCTCCAAAAACAGCTAGGTGACTGATGCGCTACTGAAAAATTCGCCTGCACCAGGTATCGAACCAGAAATATCTCCATTTCCAGTTGAGCGCTTTACCAACCGAGCTAACCAGGAATTAGACGTCACTATATGAAGCAGGTTTTAACAGCCGACACCGATCTAACACCAACAAGAGTGAACTGCCTGCATTTTAAAGTTATGATGTTTATACAACTAATGCAAATGTGCAGCGATCCGGACAAAAACAACGATAATAATCACTCGTAGATGGGGAACAAGGAGTACAAAGGACAAATATAAATCTACAGACGCAACTAAGTGACCGGTGCGAAACTGAAAAAAAAAAAAACATCCGGCTGGTACTGTTATTGAACAAGGAACCTTCACTTTTCGGAGCTTTGAACACCCTAAATTGCCAGACGAAAAAACAAGTTTTTACCGAAAGAGCTGTGCTACTTCCGTAAAGCCACATAAAATACCCCCAAATGACAATATAACGCGCGACATTTCATATTAGAATTGTACGAAATATCGCGGCACGCTTCATTTTCCGAAATCTCTTTTAAAATGAGCGTTTTGTACAAGATTCAAAGAAGGAATAAAAACACGTACGATATTTAAAAAAAACTGTGCTGTCCGTGCTTTTCCCTAAGGAGAGACCTTTTGCTCTACTGCCGTCTAACCCCTGGTTAGCTCTGTTGGTAGAGCGCTCCACTGGAATTCGGAGGTCCCGGGTTTGATACCCGGACCAGGCGGTTTTTTTGGCCGCGCACCAGTCACCTAGCTATGTTTGGAGATTTGTGTTTGTCCTTTGTCCTTCTTGTTCCCTTCTCCAGTGGTTATTTTAGTTATTCTTGTCCAGCTCGCTTGCTCCTTTGCATTTAATTCCATTATAATCATAACCTTAAAATGGAAGACTTTCACCCTTGTTTGTGTTAGACTGGTGGCAGCTGATAAGACCTGTTTGCTCTACTGACGCCTAACCCCTGGTTAGGTCAGCTGGTAGAGCGCTCCACTGTAAATAGAGATGTCCCGGGTTTGATACCCGGACAAGGCGGATTTCTTCGGTTGCTCACCAATCACATAGCTTTGTTTGGAGATCCGTCCTTCTCCAGGGATTATTTTCGTCATTTTTGTCCAGCTCGCTTGCACCTTTGCATTTGATTGCATTAAAATCATAACCTTAAAACTCAAGCCTTTCACCATTTTGGTTGTTAGACTGGTGGCAGCTTATACGACCTGTTTTCTCTACTGGCGTATAACCCCTGGTTAGTTCAGTTGGTAGAGCGCTCCAGTGGAAATGGAGACTTCCAAGGCTCGATACCCGGACCAGGCGGATTTTTTCGGTCGCACACCATTCACCTAGCTCTGTTTGGAGATTTGTGCTTTTTATTTTTCCTTCTTGTTCCCATTCTTCAAAAATTATTTTCGTCAAGAAGACATAGTCAACCAATACTAACTAGTCCAACTGTCGACGTTACAACAAAACGCAATTTACAAAGCACATCCAATTTTAGATTGGATTGAATAACTTCGAGAGTGCTTCGCTTCTATCTCAAGTGGTCACCTTTCCTGATAAGAACACAACGATCATTTAACCGTGACGCACGATCAAAGCTGCAAGGTTGACTGAGTACGTTTCACCCCGACTTCCACGAAACGGACTCTGAACTCTGAACGATCAAATTGATAAAAATAGATTTGATTAATACTACATTTTACAACCTATGGTCAATGTACTTGTAGATCTACAAGGTTCTACTTGCTAAGATAGTGTTTACATCTTTCAACACAAAAAAATATATTTTGTGTATTACAAGGAGGTACATTTTTTATTTTTTGTTTACTTGCTTTTTTGGTGCTTGATCTACATCAAGCACCAAAAAAGCTAAGTAAATAAAATATATATATATTTTTTTAGAAACTCTTTAGATACCTATATTTTCTGACAAAGTTGTCTTTGAAGTGTTTTCGTTGTGTTTCTGATATTGTTTGTTTACCACGTAAAGGAAATCAGTTTATATTTTAGAAATCTCTGTATCCTTTAATTGTGCAACACGCTTTTTCTGAGATCCTTGTATTGTTTACATTGCTGCCACTACAGGGGGCCGAGGGCTGGTAAAGCTGCCTGTGGGTCGCGTTTTCTCACGGTCTCCGCCATCAAGCAATGGAAACAAGGAATTTATTGTGGTTTTTATAGGTACTAGCAAAACAGGAAAAAAAAAGTTACAAACATGAGCTTGCCTGCGCACTGACTATTTTCGTCCGATTAAATTGTTTTATTCGTTATCTATAGGCGGTATAGTTTGTTACAGGGTGATTTCAGATAAGATCGACCAAAGGGTGCCCAGGCAGCACAAAATTTTGGCTAGCCATTGGCCAATGACCGTTATTAGCCTGGTACCTGGCTGGCCAGCCTGGCCACCGGCAAACAACTGGCCACCGACGACTAAAAAGTGCCCAGTAAGAGACTGGCCACAAACTGGCCGTTTCATCCCTGGCCAAGGATGACAAAAATGTGTCTGGTAAGAGGCCGGTCACCAACTGTTCGGTTCATTGCTGGCCACCCATGGCAAAAAAGTGACCAGAAAGGGACTGGCCACAGACTGGTCGTTTCATCCCTGGCCACCGATGACAAAAATCTGTCTGGTAAGAGGCCGGTCACCAACTGTTCGGTTCATTGCTGGCCACCCATGACAAAAAAGTGACCAGAAAGGGGCTGGCCACAGACTGGTCGTTTCATCCCTGGCCACCGATGACAAAAATGTGTCTGGTAAGAGGCCGGTCACCAACTGCTTGGTTCATTGCTGGCCACCCATGACAAAAAAGTGACCAGAAAGGGGCTGGCCACAGACTGGTCGTTTCATCCCTGGCCACCGATGACAAAAATCTGTCTGGTAAGAGGCCGGTCACCAACTGTTCGGTTCATTGCTGGCCACCCATGACAAAAAAGTGACCAGAAAGGGGCTGGCCACAGACTGGTCGCTTCATCCCTGGCCACCGATGACAAAAATGTGTCTGGTAAGAGGCCGGTCACCAACTGTTCGGTTCATTGCTGGCCACCCATGACAAAAAAGTGACCAGAAAGGGGCTGGCCACAGACTGGTCGTTTCATCCCTGGCCACCGATGACAAAAATCTGTCTGGTAAGAGGCCGGTCACCAACTGCTCGGTTCATTGCTGGCCACCCATGACAAAAAAGTGACCAGAAAGGGGCTGGCCACAGACTGGTCGTTTCATCCCTGGCCACCGATGACAAAAATGTGTCTGGTAAGAGGCCGGTCACCAACTGCTCGGTTCATTGCTGGCCACCCATGACAAAAAAGTGACCAGAAAGGGGCTGGCCACAGACTGGTTGTTTCATCCCTGGCCACCGATGACAAAAATGTGTCTGGTAAGAGGCCGGTCACCAACTGTTCGGTTCATTGCTGGCCACCCATGACAAAAAGTGACCAGAAAGGGGCTGGCCACAGAGTGGTCGTTTCATCCCTGGCCACCGATGACAAAAATGTCTCTGGTAAGAGGCCGGTCACCAACTGTTCGGTTCATCGCTGGCCACAAATGACAAAAAAAGAGACTGATCATCAACTGCTCGTTTCATCACTGGCCACCAATGACAAAAATGTGTCCGGTTAGAGTCCAGTCACGAACTTCTTAATTGTTCCATCACAGGCCACAGAATACAAGAATGTGAGTTCATATGGTCACCAACCTCTTTCCTTTTTGCTGGCCACCAATGAAAAAAATATTGAAAGCATTTGTGTCATTGCATCTTCCCAGAGCTATAGATACAGTTAAACGTCGATTTAACAATAACGAAGTCGGTAAAATCTGCGATTTACTTGGTTACATTGAAGTTTCCTTCCATCGAAATTTGGTGCCTAGCACGTAAAAAATCAATGAGATGTGTTACGGGTGTAAACACTCACCAGAAGCCTGCGGCTTCTGCGACATTACTATCGGCGTCACACCGCATTTGAACGCCACAGTGCATGCATCGCGTCTTGTTGCTCATGTGCACTGGTGTACCACCCCAGCACGTCACTCGCGTCAAGCACTTCACGGCGGCTCAGCACCTCGCAAGGGTCTTTGGCGTCCGCCTCGCTGTCATCGTCTTCCGATTCGCCGAGCACGTCTTTCACGATGGAATCATCGGTAACTTCTTCCGTCACGACTACACACGAGTCCCCATAGAGAAAGTCATCCAAAGCGACACCATCCGGAACGACTCCGTCACTGTGAACGGACTGCCATGCTTCCCAAAGAGCCTCTTGGTCTTGCTCGTCTTCTTCCAGGAGAGCTTCTTGGCTTTCATCGCGCTCACTTTCTGTGGAAATGGTAGAGGAGGACGAAGCACCTCCGTTTGTTTCCTCGCTGTCCACTTCCTCGGGGGCACTGGCTGCAGGTGTTTCGAATCCAGCTTTCCAGAAGCAGTTCTTGATGACCTCCTTCGCTGTGACCTTCCACGAAGCAGAGAGCTTCTAGAGGTCTTGAAAGATGTCCACTTTCGTTTGGCGCTTCAAGCAAAAATCAAGCAGAAGCTTGTCAATCAGCCGCCGCCGATAGGACCACTTGACGCTGTTTATGATGCCCTGGTCGAGCGGCTTGATCAGTGACGTGCAGTTGGGCGGAAGGAACTTCAGCTCCACGTTGGTCAGTTCCAGGTCCTCAATGTGGTGGGCGGATCAGTTGTCGAGCACCAGGCACAGTGGCGTCACGAGGGTCAGTGGCACCCAGGGCGGCAGCCCGCCGCGACACCCCCCCCCCTCTCGCGTGGCTCGCCGCGACTCACCCCCACCCCCCCGCTCTCGCGGCCCGCCGTGACACACCCCTGAGCGCTGCACCCGGGGCAATCCGCCCCCCCCCCCCCCCTTGTGACGCCACTGACCAGGCACACACTGCCCCTCCCTCATCTTCTCGTCCAACTTCTGGAGCCAACCGCGGACAATGTCGCGGGTCATCCACGCCTTCGAGTTCAAAATGTACTCGATCTCGAGCGCCTCTGAAGCATCGCGGCTTCTTGCTGTTCCCAATAATAAACGGTAACCGCTTGTCACTGGCGTCCATGTTCACACACAGCAGAACTGTGATCCACAGCCTGCTCTGTTTTCTTCCGTGGCAGCGATCTCCTTTGAGAGCCAGCGTCCGGTTCGGGAGCATTTGGTAGAAGAATCCCGTCTCGTCTGCGTTGTAGACGTCTGTCGGCTGATAGCGCATCAGGATTCCTGTCATCTCTTTCTGGAGCCAAGCAGCAGCTTCAGGTGCATCGGCCGACGCCGACTCGCCGCTCACCATCTTCCCGACGATCTCGTGCCGAGCCTTGAACCGGTGGAGACATCCACTGCTTGCTTTGAAGTCATCGCGGTACAACAGGCACCCGAAGTCCTTCGCCTTCTGCTTTACGACAGCACCACTGAATGGAACGTCTCGTGCCCGGATATCCATAATCTAGGAGAAAACTGCCTCGTCCTCGTTTGGGTGTAGGTGGCGGGCTTCAGCCGTTTCCGCTGGGCACTTGTGCCATTCTTCAGAGCACGTAGAATACTCTTTCGCTTCTAAAATCGTCGAAAACGAGCTCTGCGGTACCTCAAATCGGTCCGCGACATCCTTCTTTTCGCCGTTCAAAATGGCTTGCAGGATTTTTGACGTCTCTTCAAGTGAAAGCACCTTGCGTTTACCACCACTCATGGTGACAAAGCACGTGAGAGCGGACAAGTACGTACAGTTCGACGAGCGAAGCCAAGCGAAGCAAAGCCGTCAAAGCAACAAAACGAGGCCTAAAGACGGACTGGAAAACGCCCGCTCAAGCACGGAAAGCACGCAGACACGCTAAACGGACGCACACACGCAGGTTACACTTGCGCCCTCTCTTGTCTTCGCTCAATAGCACGCATCATGCACGCCGCACTCAGTAGAGAGCACCTCGCGGGTATCCTCCAAGATGGCGCTTTCCTCCCGGTGCTGCTCGCATCACGCTCGGAGGCCCGTCCGCGTGAAGTAGAATTTTCAAGCACTCGCGATTAGAGAAGTAAAATACCATGAAATTTTGAGGGGCTTGAAAAAAAAACAGGTTTTTTTTTCATGTCTTTTTCAGAAAAATACAAAAAATTAAAGAAAAAAAAGACGATTGCGCAAGAGCTATGAAAAACCCAATACATTTATTTCGTTAACACTGAAAAGAATGAAATTGTTACATTACTGCACCACAAAAGTCCCAGGCTCCGGCAGAGCTTACGGTTTCTAAATCTAGGTACGATTTCACGTCAAGGCATTGATTTCACATCAGAGCGCCAAGACTGACATTTATATCAATCCGTGTCCGATAATTCTGGTTCATTTCCTCTTGATGCGGCAATGCTTCGCTATGCAGCGGACGAAGCCTCCCGAACATTCAAGTTGGAGTGCACGTGTACAAGGTTTTGCACGCGATACCCTGGGACACTGTTGCGTAGCTTGGTGCGCACATTTCCAAACTCGGACCAGTTTCTTTCACATGCCGCGGAAGAAGGGGAATCTGCAGTACGCGAAAGGCGAGGGAACTCAAGGGTTGGTTGAAGCAAAGCCCTTGCCACCACGTGGATGGATCCAGGTGCTTCGCAGACTGCATAACTCCTTCTTTTGACCAAATTCCCATGCAGGTTCTGTATTCTGCGACGTTAGACAGAAGTTTCCCGACGTTTAGCGAGAGGTGGACGTCGGCGTCGCCGGCGCGCGGCAGCGTTTCACAGTTTAAAAGCTCTGTTTTTTTGTTTTTTTTCAATTTTATTTTGGCTAAAAAAAACGACAAAAAATACTGTTTTTTTTCCCGAAATTTTTAATGTTTTTTCAACTGCTTACATCTCTACTCGCGGTAAACTTTTGTTTACATTCTTCACTCCTATTACCAAATATTCATTTAGGGCCTCCTTTTTTGATACTTTACGGCGATGGCACTTCGTTATATTGAAATATCCCCAAAAATGACTTCGTTATATGAGGCTAAAACACATGGTGTTCTATGCCCAAGAAGTTATAAAAAATGCGGTATTATTATACTTATTATTTTTTTTACATCGAGGTTTAACTGTATTATGCTGCAGACAGAACTTTGGGTCTTATTAGGGTTGCACAGCGACCGAGCTAAGACTGATGATCTGTTCACGAGGAGGAGGAGGAGGAGGAAAATCTTTATTTGAATGCCAGCAGTCGGTATAGTACCCTGCCCCACGCAGGGGGTGGTGACCACAACGCGACGCGGCCCCCACGTCTATCTCGCGCCTTCTACTCCCTGGCCCCGAGCATTTCCCTTATCTAACCGGGATCGGGAGGGAGAGCCGCCCGGTTTTCCGGGCGTTCCCTTACCCCCTTACTATCGTCTGCCCGTTGCCTCTCCAGGGCGGCCGAGATCTGCTGGACGGCCCTACGTTGAGTCTCTAAGTCACAGCTCCTCGCCGCAGCCTCGAACTGCGGGGGAATCGTCGTCTTCTCGGTGGCCTCTCTCGGGTTCTTCTCACAGTCCCAGAGTACGTGCACCGCGGTGGCCCTAGCCTTCATGCACAGTCGACACGTATCGTCCGCGTAAAGTCCCGGGTATATGTACTTAGCTAACACCGGTGTTAGTAAGGACCCTGTTTGTAGTTGCCTAAAGATCACAGCCTCCCCCCGCTTGAGTCCAGGGTGAGGGGGAGGCATAGTTTTTCTATTTAACCTATACCACTTCACAATCTCGTTGTACGTAGTCATCCGGTCCTTGGAACTATACCACGCACCGCCTTCCGAGAGGGCCACTTTTGCCGTCGCGCGGTTGGTGAGTCCTCGCGCCACGGCGTTGGCCGTCTCGTTGTGGTTGGTGTTGCCCCGCCCCGACACATCACTGCCCATGTGGGCCGGGAACCACTTGATCACCACCGCCCCTTGTCGCCCTGCTTCTTCAGCTGCCCGCAAGATGCGGGCTGCCGCACTGCACACTCTGCCCTTAGCGTAACTCAACACTGCCGTCCTTGAGTCACTTAGCACCGTCTTGCAGCCGGGGTCGGCGATGGCCAAGGCAATGGCCACCTCCTCTGCTTGATGCGTGTCCCTGGTGCGGGTGCTGGCCGCCGTTTTGACTGCTCCCGTCGAGGCACTCACTACTACTGCTGTGTACGTCTCGACGCGGTCTTGATATTCCGCCGCATCGACGTAAACGGCTCCCTCGTCTTCCGCGTGCCTATCCACGAGAGCACCCGCCCTCGCTGCTCTTCTTTCCGCGTTGTGCGTGGGGTTCATGTTCCGCGGTATTGGACACACTCGGATTCCGCTCATTAAGCTGCTCGGAACGGGTTCGGAAGCCGCCGAGCCGCTGCCATTAGGATTTATGCCCAGGTCCTGTAGGATCTTCCTCCCCGTCTTCGTGCCGGAGAGGCGCTCCAGGTGCGCCGACCGTTGAGCTTCTGCAATCTCCTCCAGAGTGTTGTGTACCCCCAGCTCCATGAGCTTCTGTGTGCTCACGTTGCCTGGGAGTCCCAGTGCAATCTTGTATACCTTGCGGATGAGGGCGTCTATCTTGTTTCGTTCCCCTGGAGTCCATCTGTGGAAGGCAGCCACGTACGCAATGTGGCTGATCGCAAAGGACTGCACTAACCTGATTAAACTTTCTTCCTTCATGCCATCTTTCCTATTGGAGATCCTCCGTAAGAGCTTCGTAGCAGACATGACCTTGGTATTGAGCTTAGTGATTGTTTCTCCATTCACTCTGTTCCGCTCGAGTAGCAAACCGAGCACCCTGATCTTGTCTACCTCCGGGATTATCTGCCCGCCCGCCGTCTTGACCGTGATCTTAGGTCTCTCCACCGTGATCGGCGCGTCCTTTCTTCTCCTGCCTGCCCTTTTAGGTGGTAACACTAGCAGTTCTGATTTTGTCGGGGAGCACTCGAGCCCGGACCCTTCTAGGTGTTCCTCTATGGCCTCGACCGCTTCCTGCAATTGGTTTTCTATGTGACCATCGCTGCCTCCTTTGACCCATAATGTGATATCGTCGGCATAAATGGTGTGTCTGACGTCCCTAACTTCCTGTAATCGGTTAGCCACCCCTATCATGACAAGATTAAAGAGCAGTGGGGAGATCACCGACCCCTGTGGAGTTCCGACGCTGCCTAACTCTTTCTCGTCTAGTTGTAAGTCCCCCGCACAGATTCTTGTGGTTCGTCCAGTTAGAAAGTCCCTGATATAATCGTAGGATCGCCTACCCATGTTCAGTTTTGAGACCTGGGCAAGGATGGCAGAGTGGCTCACCTTATCGAAGGCGCTCTGTAAGTCCAGCCCCAGGATGGCCCTGTTGTCACCTATGCTAATTGGTACGTCTATGATTTCATTCTTCAGGAGAATCATTGCGTCTTGTGTCCCCAGCTTATTCCGGAACCCGATGATGGAGTCCGGGTAGAGGCCCGATTCCTCCAGATATCGTTGCCATCTGTCCAGCAGTACGTGCTCGAGAAGTTTCCCGACGCACGACGTAAGTGAGATCGGCCTGAGGTTCTCTACACTGGGTTGCTTGCCCGGCTTGGGGATGAGGATCGTTTTGGCCGTCTTCCACTGCTTTGGTAGTTTCCCTTCTCGCCAACACTTGTTGTAGTACTTTGTGATATTCTCGATAGCCGCCTCGCTGAGGTTCTTGATCGCCTTGTTAGTAACTCGGTCAGGACCGGCTGCCGATCTGCTGTTGAGTTTTTGCATGGCTGCTCTGACTTCCCACGTTGCAATGTCCTTGTCCAGGGTCGCGTTGTCGGTACCCTGGTACTCCAGGTGTTCCGTTGTAGGAGTGGACGGTAGATACTTCTCGTCCAGACGCCTCTTCATCTCGACTTCCCCTTCCTTGCTAATGGCCTTGTGTAGGATCCTCGCAAGGTTGTCGTGCTGATACCCCTTAGTCTTGGTCTCGTCGAGGAGATGTCTGAGCATGCTCCAGGTCTTGCTCCTGTTCATTTGACCGTCCGCCTCGTTGCATACCTCGTTCCACTGCTGCTCGCAGAGTAACCTGCAATGGCCTTCTATACGCTGATTGAGTTCCGCGATCTTCTTCCGTAGTTTTCTGTTTGTGCGCTGACCCTTCCATCTTGCCTTGATTGACTGCTTAGCTTCCAGTAGGTGAGCTAATCTGCTGTCCACTCTGTCTATACTCTCGTCCGTTTCTATCTCCTTCGTGGCTCCCTCCATCGTCCTATTAACGTTATCCGTCCATTGATCGATATCCGTGATTTCTGATTGCCAGCTAGTGAGTGCCGTCCTGAAGGCGTCCCAATCCGTGACCCGGTGCTTTCTCTTCTCAGTGTTACCACCTTTCCCCTCCAGCGGGATGAGGACTTCTATTATGTAGTGATCACTTCCTAGGTCATAGCCCGTGTTGTTCCAAGTCACCTCTCTCTTCCTCCCCGCCACTTTGACGAAGGTGAGGTCCGGGGTGGTGTCCCGGGAAACCGATGTTCCCGTTCGAGTGGGTTGTTCGGGATCTGTGACGAGACTCAACCCTGCGTCCAGCGCGTCCTGCAATAAGTCTCTTCCCTTGGCTGTTGTCTTGCGGTACCCCCACACTTGGTTCGCTGCGTTAAAGTCGCCGCATACCATCAGCGTGTTTCCTCCCGCTACCCTACATGCTTTATGAAACAGTGCTTTGAATTTCTGTTGCGTGTGAGCTGGCTTGCTGTACACATTAACTAAGAAGGTGCTCTCTTTTCTCTTCCTTCCCGTGATAACCTCCACAGTGCAGTGTTCTATGGTGCTTTTTTCTAGTATTTCGTGCTCTACGAATGTGATACCCTTTCGTACGAAGATACAGACTCCCCTACCCTTCCCTTTGGGCGTTTCGCAGGTATCCGGGGGCCTGTTGTGCGATCGGTATCCCGCGAGCTTGGGTGTCTCCGCGGCATTAGATTCCTGTACCATGATCACATCTGGTTTCCTATCTACTCTCTGCAAGTGCTGTTGTAGTACCGCTTTCTTGTGTGCAAAACCGTTACAGTTCCAGTGCCAGACTACGAGGCCTTTTACTGGCGGAGTGGTTGTTGCTGCACGCCCTGTCCCGTCCATGATTGTTGGAGGTTAGTAATGATCCGGATTTCCATGCTCTGTATCTGCGCTTGTATTTGTGCTTGTATCTGTGCCTGTAGTTGCGCCAACATACTCTGCATGCTTTTCTCGAGCGATGTGAGGCGCTCGCTAGTCTCCTTGCAGATTTCCTCCATTCTGTCCAATCTTTCATCGTGTCTCTTGAGCTTATCCATGAGCTTTCGATCCCTGATGCTTTCTATGGCCCTCCTCTTGGGGGCTGGTTCCGTCGCCCTATCGGCTCTGGGGTCCACTTCGGTCTCTGATTCATCCTCGACTATGATCTCCGTCGTCTTTTCTGGTACTGGTTGTGGTGCCTGTTGCTGTCGCTCCCCAATCAGGATTGCCAGCTTCGCGTTGATTTCCTTGATTATATCATCCTGCTCCGAGATTCTGCGCTTGAGCTTGTCGTTTTCGTCCTTGAGGGCCTTCATCGCTGCCAGGTCCTCCTGCCTCTTCTTCTCGTAATAACTATTCACACTGGGTTGCTTGCTCTCGGACCTAGTTGTCTTGACAGCGTCTGCCCAGGAAGTCCCCTCCTCGGCCGCGGTACGTCGCGGCGGCGACTGATGCTTCTGCCTTCCTTACTGACTTCCCTTCTCCGACTGTCGGCTCGTCGTCTTGATACGCTGCGTGGATTCTCGATGGAGCGCGACCTCAACGCTGGAAAGTCTCCGGCTACTACCTGCTGCTCCGCGGCCTCCGCTTTGCGCTCCCATTGGCGTCGCTTAACTATGTATGGCATCTTGTATTTGTTTTTACAGCCCCTCTCCCCTGTTGGGTGTGGGCCTCCGCATAGCTTGCATTTCGGTTGACATTTCAGTTCGTGCCCTTCCTCCGGGTTCGCCATGCCGCAGCCGAAGCAGGACTTGTTTCCGGGATTCGGGCACACGTCTCGTCTATGTCCCAGCTTACCGCACGTCTTGCAAACATCGAAATGCTTGCGATATAATCCACACTTGATCAAAACTATGCCGTACTTGATGTAATGCGGTACCTTCTGCCCCGCGAAGAGCACTATGACCGCGGTCGTCTCTCCGATTCTATGCGCCTCCACTGCCGTGGGGTTGTTCTTATTCACTATGTTTTCCGTGATATCCTCCGCCGTCTCTTCTATGTTTATGCCTCGAATGACTCCCTTGACTGTTCCGTCAGGTGCCGTTCTATAGGCGCTGACCTGATACGTCTTGCTTCCCTCGCTAATGGACGTCATTTGAGCGTATCTCGTAGCTCGCCGCTCGTCTGGGGTGCTAATCACTATAATGTTCTGCTGCGTATTTATACCGACGGTATCCTCGCCAGCCTCCTCCTTGTGACCTTCGCCGCCCTTGTGACCGCCGCCATGGCAGCCGGGCCTCCCATCTTCGCTATATTGAGGCCGCCGCGTGGCCTGACCACGATCTTGATATCCTCCTTCGGCATGCTTACTGGCATCCGTGCCCCTTTCGTGATTGCCGATGCGACTTTCTTGGCGTAGTTGGCCCTAGTTCTGGGCCTGGACGGCCGGTTGGTTGCAGCGAACTCACCGCTTTCCGTACCGTTCGTGATCTCCTTGATTCGCTTGCCGGAGACCTTCCATCCCTCGGCCTCTTCCGGTTCGATACGCTCCCCGGGCACCTCGATGAACGTGCGCCCGTCGACTTTGCCGACTCGTAGCGATGGAGCTACAGCCTCTCCTGTTGACGTGGCCGTCGTTGTCTCGTCCATCATCTCGAACATGATCACCGCCGGGTTAGGCCTAGCGGCCGGCCGGTCGTCGCCGACGGCCGTACTCGTGCTAGGCCTACGTTAGGCTTAGCGGGGATTCCCGCCGCCCCGAGAACAGAGTCCACGTAACTTGGAAAATTCACGTACCACTTAGGAAAATTTGGTGTCCGCCGATAGCCCACACCTTCACCCGCACTTGGGTACCAATTTGAGAACAATATTGATTAATTAGAACTGAATAAGTTGG